>JASDQU010737683.1:247782-263161 GCA_032191745.1 Picea mariana | reverse complement strand
TGGATTAAAAAATCAAATTTTTGAGATCTAATAATGGAGGAGATTTTACTTCAAAGGAATTTATGGATTTCTACAACCAGCATGGAAAAAAAGTCAATTCTCAATTGCTAGGACACCTCAATAGAATGGAGTTTTCGAAAGGAAGAACATGACAATACAATAAATGGCTCAAACAGTGTTAATGGATTCCAAGTTGACAGATGTCTTTTGGGCACATAGAGTGCATACAACAATTCACATTCAAAACATAGTAATGCTCATAAACAATAGTGATACAACTCCCTACGAACTATAGAAACGAAGACCAGGGAATGTGAAACACTTCATAGTTTTTGGAAGCAAATGCTACATAAAAAGAGAATATGGAAGAATGGGAAAGTTTTATTTTTTTGTGGATAAAGGCATACTTGTTGGGTACTCGAGTACAAGGAAATAATACAAATGTTTCAATCTAAGGCTTAACAAAGTTGTGGAAATCATCAATGTGATGGCTGATGAGACAAGTGGATGAAAAATAAAGGAAGAAGAAAAGGAGTCAGGTGGACGAAAAATAAAAGAAGAAGAAAATTAGATAGAAATAGAAGAGAAAGAACAACAAGCACCTCCAAAGACACCTAGCAAATGAATACAGAAGAATCATCCCTCATATTAGATTATAGGGAACAAAGATGCAAGAGTTGAGACTAGAAGAAGAATTCGTTCATCAAAACAACTGCACCTAACACTCTTATCTTCAATTGAACCAAACGGTTTTGAAGAAGCCAACAAGGATGAATTTTGGATAAAGGACATAGACGAAGAGTTGGATCAGATAGAGAAGAATGACACTTGGGAATTGGTTCCAAGACCAAGGTACAAGAATGTAATCGACACAAAGTGGGTGTTTAGAAATAAATTGAATGAATATGGACAGGTTACCAGAAACAAATCTAGATTGGTATGTAAACGATACACAGAGGTTGAAGGTATCGACTTTGAAGAGACGTTTTCCTTAGTTTCCAAAATGGAAGCAATCAGATTGATCCTAACTTATGCATGCTCCAAGAATATTAAAGTGTATCAGATGGACTTGAAATCAACCTTTATGAATGGGGAACTAGAAGAAGAAGTCTATGTTGATCAACCAAAAGGATTTCAGTTGTAAGAGGATGAATATTATGTCTGCATGTTGAATAAGGCCTTGTATGGTCTAAAACAAGCCCCTAGAGCATGGCATTCTAGATTGGACATATATCTACAACAATAAGGGTTGAGAAAAGGAAATGTAGACAACAACCTCTACATCAAGGTAACTCAAGATAGTTTTTTATTAATTGAAGTTTATGTTGATGATATTATTTTTGGAAGTGATGATGACATGTTGAGCCAAAAATTTGCAAAGAATATGTAGAATGAATTTGAAATGTCATTACTTGGAGAACTATCCTTATTTCCGGGTCTTCAAATATGTCAAAGAGACCAAGGAATTTTCATTTCTTAAAAAAAGTATATCAGAGAAATGCTAAAGAGGATTGGAATGGAAGATTGCAAACCAGACAATAATCCTATGCAAACCAATTGCAAGTTAAGAAAAGATGATGATTCAAAGTCTACATATAAGAGGCAATACATGTCAATTATTGGCAGTGTACTTTATGTGACAACATCCATACCAAATGTAATGCATGCAGTTGGACAGGTGGCATGTTTTCAAGTAGCACCAAAGGAATAAGATGTTCTAGAAGTAAAGAGGATATTCAAATATCTCAAGGGTACAAAAGAGTTTGGATTATGGTATCCAAAAGGAAAGGATCTATCACTTATTGCCTACATAGATGTAGATTGGGAAGGTTGCATTGATGACTGAATAAGTACAAGTGGAGAAAAATTCTACTCGGGTGAGTATTTGGTATCTTGGCTAAGAAAGAAACAATCATTTGTATTATTGTCTACAGATGAAGAAGAGTATATTGCAACAACAACATGTTGTACATAGGTTCTATGGATGAAACAAACTCTAACGGATATACATGTTGAGTATGATGAGCTCATTCCGATATATTGTGATAATACAAGTGCCATCAGTATCTCAAAGAATCCAATGATGCACTCCAAGACGAATCACATTCCAATCAAGTATCACTTTCTATGGGAATAGGGTACAAAGAGGAACATCATAGTTGAATATGTGGGAACAAAAGAGAAAGTTGCAGATAGATTTACAAAACTGCTTCCAAGGGAATCTTTTGAATATCTTCGATAGAGACTCAGATTAATTTCTACTCTAAAATGATTGATTTTGAATGCTTATCTTATATGTCTTAGATTCACACGAGGGAGAACCATAAAGAGGAAAGTTCAGTTTGGGGAAGCAGTTTTAGGAAGACTTCAATTAGGGGGAGAAACCCCAAGGACATTTCAGTTAGGGGGAACAACCCCAACAAGAAGTTACCTTTTCCATTGATGTCAAAGGGGGGGAGATTCATCATATCCATGGATAGAGAGTTTGATTCTTGGAGAGAGAGCACATAGGCATGTTTCCATGGGGAGCTATGGTCACAGGGGTAGCATGAGTGATATGACTTCAACATTGCATTAGAGTGTTGTCATCAATACCAAAGGGGGAGATTGTTGATTAATTGGGTTGGTTGTCATTGATGTCAATCCTTGAAGAAATTCTAGTAGAAAATTTTGGTAGCTCCAATAGTATGGTTAATGGAATTAGTCATTTTTGATATATAAAGGTATGAATATTAGTATATCTGTAGGTAAAACTATTCTAGATGGATAGTACATGTTATTCTATTTCCGATGATATGTGGAACGCCACATAAATCCTCACGGTTAGAGAGTTATATCCTTGTGAACTTGGAGAACCCTCTTTAGTTATCTAGAATCCCCTAGAAGGTCAAATAAGTCAAATTATTCTAGAAACTCCTAGAATAAGTTGACTAGTCATAATGGGTGAAACTAGGAGTTAATCATGGGTTAAGTTGTTGCAATAAGAAAATAATTAAAAAATAAATTAGTTGCAACTAGAAGTGAAGAGTTTACTATTTATGGACAAGTGGTTAGAAGTGGGTTAGCCCTAAAAATAAGGAAGTTGGGTAATGTTGGTTAGAAGCTAACCCCTTGAGGAAGCCACATGGAAGTATAAATAAGAGAGAATAGATCTCCTATTAGAACCTATTAGGAACATTGAATATCTATTATTGTGTAAGGTTTATTTCAGGTGCTCATTGATGCATCTGAAGTTATGCAAGTCTGAGGTAGCACGAAGGGTTGATGGAGAAAGTTCTGGAATTGCAGAAATACGAAAAAAAAACCCTAGTTTTTGAGGTGTACGTGGGTTGCAGTGGAGAAGGGAGTGTACATACGCAGGTTGAAAGGATAATAGGGTGCTTACATGTGGGAAAATCCATGAAATGTTGAGTTTTTGAGGGTGCCAAGTTCTCAGAGTCTGAGAGAAATCTCTTAGGAAGGTCTACAGTGATGAAGTACATCAGATCTATCTACAGATTCAAAAGGTATGTCATATTCTTATGTGTAGTTGGATGTTGTTGTCTTCATGAGATGTGGTTATAGGATTTTGAGGTTTTTCCCTAGAGAGAGTTTTGGTTGTATGGCACTTATGGAATGATCTAGATCTACAGAAACACAACACTGGTATGTTAGTATTATTCATTGGTTCATCTTGTTGGTTCAAGTGTTGAGACATAGTTTGTATTTCTGTAGATTTTAACCTTGTATAATATTTTACTGCGAACAAATTTTCAATAAAAGAACAGAAAAGATACAATGGAAAATACACACATTACACATATATTTTTTCCCTAGAATCCCAAACCGGGAAAACCAACATATTCTATATTCATTCATAGTGATACATTGTTTACAATAAAATATACATATATGATTCAACGAAATCCAAAACCCTAACCCAATGACTTGGATTATTCAACAACCCTAATTCCTTAACTGGAAATAAAAAACCATCGACAAAAACCATTTTTCGAAAAACCTCCCAACAATGGACACAAAAATTGAGGCGACATGAAAAAAGAGGAAAAAATGCAACATGTTTCCTGAGGCAAAAAAAACATTCTCGAGGACACTTCCCCCTAACCCCCAGTAAGGGGGATATCACCCCCTGACACTAGAGCTAGTCATGCAAAGTATATAACGCATACCCAACACTCTCCCACTTGTTGTTTTCTTTGCATACAAGGGGTTACAAGGTTACTTAGTCAACAATCTAGGGAATCAATGCCCATGGATCCTCTACACCAAGAGAGCTTCTCAATGCTCACATATTTTGTTAATGAATCTGTAACATTCTTCAAAGTGTCCACCTTCATCAACAACACTTTCTTTTCTTCAACCATGTCTCTCACAAAGTGATATTGAATATTAATATGCTTTGTCTTTGAATGATAAGGTGGGTTCTTTGCCAGAAAAATTGCACTCTGACTGTCACAATATATCCTTACAGCTTGATGTACCAACCCAATACCTGAAAACAATCTTTGTAAACATACTTCTTCCTTACTTGCATGAATGGCTACCATGTATTCAACTTTTGTAGTTGAAAGTACCACTACGGAATATCTTTTACTCATCCAATTAATTTCTCCTCCAAATAGGTTAAACACATACCCTCTTGTAGATATCTTATGATCCATATCTCTGGCCCAGTCTGCATCCACAAAGCCATGCATATCCAACACTTTATCCAATCCTGGTCTTCCTTGGTGTTATAGCAATGTTTTCCTCAACCCATGCAAACTTGTTCAGAAGGCCTTTTCCATTTCCCTATGAAGACTTGAAGATCCTTTTTACAGTTCCCAGAGCTAACAATTGTATTTTTTGACATATATGCACCCTAACAACTATAAAGCATGTGTATATGCAGGTTACACCATTACAGCCCACGTACATCAGTTTTTGTGCCCAAAATTTAAAAATGGTGTCGGGTTTCCATGTCACGTCACAAGATCCATGATCTTTGACCTTCCATATACTGGAAACGTTCCAAATCATCACTTCAGTTACATTTGAAGGCTATAAATGGGCCATATCCATGCTGTGGAGAAAGAGGAGAATAATTGAACTTTAAGAGAAAAGTTACTCTGGAGAAATTATTCACTTCATATTGAGTCTGCATCCCTTTGTCATTTTAATTCTGAACACATTGTTCAACCCCAAAGCTCTTCCCTATTTGATGGAGAACATTATTGTCTCTCTTATATGAGCTTTCCTTTGGTGGAGGATTGAAGTGGTGGAGGCCCTGCTGGAAGGGACTTAGTTTATTGGTTCCAAACATGCTGACACATAAGTTTGTCATTCATACACTTTTGTTGATTACATTTTAATAGAAATACTCTTTTCTTGTCCAATTAATGTCTTGTAAATATTTTAATTGTTATTCCATGGGCTTATTTGTTATGAATATTGATGGATTATTCTATTATATGTGCTAACTTTATATATTATCACCATATTCTTGCGTATATTGGTTGTTGAGTACAAGTTGCAGGTATATAGCTCAACGATGGACTTCATCGAACGTCTGGACGAAGTAGGCTCTTTATCTTGTCTTGTTAGAATGTTTGTTTATATAGAATACTTGAGATTAGAGTTAATTTATGCAGTCATTTTCGTCTGTTGTGGTTTACCCCATGCCATAGATTTATTTTCCTCGTAACACTTGGTAGCGCAATCCATAGCTAGAAGTGCCATGCAAATACCTGAAAACCCTTTTTATATTGTCCAATGCTTTATCTGGTTTTGACATATACCTGCTCAAAACTCACACTACATGTGCAATGTCTGGTCTAGTACAAACCATTGCATACATCAAAATTACAGTTGCACTCGCATATGGAAATGAGACATGTCATCCTCCTCTTCTTGTGTCTCGGGATATTGATTTGCATATAACTTTACACTAACAGGAATAGGGACCTTGATCGGTTTACATTCCTACATATTAAATCTATGCAATATTGTGTCAACATGTTTTCTTTGATTTAACCATAGTTTCCTCTTTTTCCTATCTCTTTTAATTTCCATGCCCAAAATGAAATTTGAATCACCGAGATCCTTCATGCCAAATTTAGAGGAGAACTGAATTTTCACATCCTGCATAATCTCCTTGTTGTTTCTTATTAACAACATGTCATCCACATACAAGACTAAATAAACCAAATGATCACCAATTAATTTAAAATACACACAACGATCCTCTTTGCTTCTTTTGAATCCAAGTCCCAACATATAAGTATCAAATTTTGATACCACATCCTTGGTGATTGTTTTAAACCATACAGGGGCTTTTTCAGCTTGCATACCAACTCCTTCTTTCCCTTCATAACAAAGCCCTCTAGCTTCTTCATATAGATTTATTCTTCCAAATCCCCATGTAGGAATGTTGTCTTCACATCCATCTATTCTATTTCAAAATCAAATGCAACAACAATAGATAACAAAAATATTATAGAAGTTAACTTGGAAATAGGAGAAACAATCTCACCAAAATCAATTCCCTCAACTTGGGAATAACCCTTTGCTACTAAATGAGTTTTATATTTCTCCACTTTTCCTTCTGCATTCAACTTATTTTTAAATACCCATTTTCTACCGATGGGATTTCTTCCAGTAGAAAACTCCACTAGATCCCAAGCCTCATTATTATCCAAGGCTGCCATTTCTTCATCCATGGCCTTTTTCCAAAGCTTTCCATCCTTTGAATCCACTGCCTCCTTGACAATTCTAGGATCATGATCAGTAATAGATAGAGCAAAATTTGAGCAAAAATAAGATGGAGTATACCTTTCCATTAGCCTTCTTTCTCGAACCGATCTCTTCAATATTGGAGTATAAGGATCTTCTTCTTATGATTCTTGTTCTTATGTAGAGTCTGATTCATCATCCTTTAAATCAAACTCTATTTTCTCTGGTTCTTCGGTACTTGGTAGGACTTACAATTTAAAAACATCCTTCATTTCTCTAAATACCACATCTTCGTTATAAACTACCTTCTTAGTTTCTAGGTTCCAAAGCTTATAACCTTTGAGACCATATTTATACGCAACAAAGATACACTTTTCATCCTTCTTGTCTATCTTACTCCTGTTTTCCTTTGGAACATGAACATAGGCCTCACAGCCAAATACCTTGAGATGTGTGAGAGAAGGTTTATTACCGGTCCATACCTCTTGTGGAGTATTGTCATCCAACACTGATGAGGGTGATTTGTTGACTAGGTAACATGCAATACCCGCTGCCTCTGCCCAAAATTATTTCCCTAACCTGGCACCACTAAGCATGCACCTTTATTTTTCCATCAATGTCCTATTCATCCTTTCCGCAACTCCATTTTGTTGAGGTGTATGTGGAGTAGTATGCTGCCTTGCTACACCTCACTTCTTACATAATTATTCAAATTCATTCGCCATTATCTGTCCTCAACACCTTAATTCTTTTCTCTGTTTTATTCTCAACAAGAGACTTAAACTCTTTAAACCTTTCAATGGCTTCAAATATCTTCCTGAGGAAATATATCCAAGTATTCCTTGAGAATTCATCTATAAATGAGACATAGTACACAAATTTTTCCAATGATGGAACTGACACGGGTCCAAACACATCACTGTGAACTAGCTGTAAAATTCCTTTTTCCCTCGTTGCACCAAAGGAGAATCTTACCCGATTCTACTTCCCATATACACAATGTTCATAGAAATCAAAATCAAGAGAGCAGTTAGACATACTTTCAACCATACCTTTACCGTGTAGTAGTCGAACACCCTTCTCTTCGATATGCCCCAGTCTTTGATTCCACAACATAACCTTTTCTCCAGAGAATGTAGGAGTTCTTTCTTCTTCAAATCCAATATCAGGAATAATGGAACTATTACACCCATCACTAATAGTTCTTCCTTGTAGCTTATACAAAGTTCCAAATCGAACTCCCTTCAACAACACCATTGCTCCTCGAACCATCCCACAAGATTCCTTTTCAAATATTATCTTTACCCCTGCATCATCCATTTTTCTTATAGAAATTAAATATATGGCCAATCCTAGGATGTGCAGAACACTAGGTAGTGTTCTAATCCTTCCATATATGAGCTTCAACTTGAATTTTCCTCAACCTATGATTCTATTTGTTGAGTCCTCGCATAGGAAAACATTACCTCCATCATACATTTCATATTCACATAACCACTTCCTGCGGGGAGTCATATGAAAGGATGCACATGATTCAACCAACCATGCCTCATGATATTCATGTGTACTTGAATAAGCCAAGTACACATCCCCTCCTTCCTTGGAGGTATTTTCTTCTGTAGAATGATATTCTTCAGATCCCTTCTTTTTCTCAACTTTGGATCTACACTGATTCTTGTAGTGCCCTTTTTTTCCACATCTCCAACATACATTTACAAACTTTCTAGGAGACTTACATATTCCCTTAAACTTAGATCTCCCACTTGAGGAATTAGATCTATTTCTTTCCTGGGAGCATCCTCTTGCAAATAATGCATATGTGTTATGTCCTTCCATGTTCTTTGTATCATCTCCTTCGACAACAAGGTTGAGACCACTTCATCAAACTTCAAGGAAATTGTATTACTACCTATGGCCACAACCAGACTATCCCACGAGTTTGGTAAAGAGAACAGTAAACTGATACACTTATCTTCATCTGAAATTTTAATCTCAACAAATACTAACCGACTTACCACAATATTGAAGGCATTCAAATGCTCTGCCACCAAGTCTCTATCTCTCATTCTTAGGTTATACAACTTCTTTCTCAGGAATAGTTTATTTACTAGGGACTTATACTGATACAACTTCCCCAACTTATCCCATAAATATTTGGTTGTAGCTTCCTCTGACACAGTCAGTAATATTGAATCTGAGAGACACGATTGAATTGTGCTCTTCACCTTCTGATCCAAATTTTTCCAGTCATATGTTGAATTTCCTGTAGGTGTAGTACCTGGATCCAACATGATCCATTCATCTTTGTCCACCAACAGATCTTCCATCTTGAGCATCCAGAGCTAAAAAAATTTCCCATTAAATTTCTTGATCTCCATTTTCAAACTACTCGCCATTTCTTTTCACCTAAAAAATCAATACTACAGATCTCCCACTGTAACAAAGCTTATCATAGTCCCGAGCCAAACCCTTGACCACAAAGGCTTCTTCCTGAAGCCAACAAAGCTCTAATACCAAATGTATATTTTAACCTTGTACAATATTTTACTAGAAACATATTTTCAATAAAAGAACATAAAATATACAATGGAAAATACACACATTACACAGAGATTTTTCCCCTAAAGACAGAAACCGAGAAAACCAACATATTCTATATTCTTTCATAGTGATACATTGTTTAGAATACAATATACATTTAGGATCCAATGGCATCCAAAACCCTAACCCAAGGACCTGGATTAGTCGACAACCCTAATTATTTAACCAGAAATAGAAAATCATCGACAAAAACCATGTGCCGAAAAACCGCCCAACAAGGGACATGAAAAATCAAGGTGACATGAAAAACGAGGCAAAAATGTGACACGTTTCCCAAACTTTTTTTTTTCTCAAACCCCCTACGTGCTTGGCGCAACGTAGCAGACACTAGAGCTAGTCATGCAAAGAATATAACACATAACCAACAATTTATTGGTACATGGTTGAGGGTTTTGGTTGTGAAGTGATTGTGAAGGTGTTTGTATGGTGTGAGGCTGCATATCTGTAAGGTTTTGATGTCTATTCCATGTGAGGATTATTACACTTCTTCATGATTGTACACACATGCATGGAATATGACTAGAGATACATAGATGCACTCAGTTAAGGGATGTATAAGATGATGTATGCACAGGGCACAATTATAGATAAGACATAGTGACATGTTGTAGGTTGATGTGAAAGAGGTAGAAAAATGTTTGAAGTTTTAGAAAAGGTGAAAACCCTAGATTAATGAAGGTGTACATAGGCTGCAGTATAGATAGGTCGTGTACATACACATGCTGAAATATTGACAAGGCATGTACATACACGAGATGCAACATATACAGGTCACGTACCTGTTGGGTTTTGTTGGTAAAGGATGAGTACAGGTACATGTTGGTTAGATGTCAGTGGCACAGGTAGGTTACAGGTTGTTGGTATAGGGTGGTACATGTTTACAGTGGTATATATCACAGTGACAGTGTGGCAATGGTTTCATCATTTGACACCTATATTTTAGGGCGGCAAGACGGGGCAAGGATAGGTGGTTTTATCCACCTTTCGGTTATAGCCGGAGAACATAGGGGGTTGTAGCCTGATTCTAGTTGTAGCCAAAGAATTGGGTAGTTGGAGCTTCCCTCAAGTTGTAGCTTGAAAATATAGGGGGTAGGAGCCTCCTTCCAGTTGTATATGGAGAACAAAAGGAGTTGGTGCTTCCAATGAATGCAATTCTAAAAGACATTTAAGAAAAAGCATTACCTGGTTTTCTCCCACATTGGGTTTCCACGTAAACAATACCGGTGTACTTTGTATGTGTATGATTGTTCATTTTTCATCGTTTATTTACTCTGCACTTGTTGAATGATAATGGTATATTGATCATAAAGATAAAGAACACATACATACTGTGGTTAAAAGAATTAAAAATATCTATTACTGATTCACCCCCTCTATCAGTAATCCAACAGGAGTTTCTAACCAATGTCATTAGAAATCAACTAGATTTCCTAATAAGAAATATGAACCACATTGAAAGGAATTTGGGCACCACAAAAGTCTACTTCCGAAGGATTTGGTTCCACCCAAGGATCCATAAATACAAAGAATCCACTAGTAATGAAAGATATCATGAAGATATAATCCTCATTTTGAGAAGGAGGTGGCAAGGGAAGGGTAAATCTACCCATCAATGAAGAATCCTTAAACATCCCCATGACAACACTTAGATAAGCACTCATAGAATCACTAAAAAAGGTCACACTGGTGCCAGTGTTGGTCCTAAGGTTAGGTGTATAGTACGCAAGTTGATCAATAGTCATTATTTAATTTCTTCTAGGTTTGATGAGTCATCATGTAGATGGAAATATTTTCTCATGCCCAAAAACTAGGATTCAACATCTTCACCCTTCCTACACTCTCCATTAAATGGTGGTGGGTTGAGTTTCCTAAGCTCTCCTGACAAGATATTTTCCCCATACCTCCTCCTCTGATTTCCAACAGGGGACACATTGGGGTCGTTCTCTTATTCTAAATGTCCATGAGCTCTTCTAGCTAAGTGTACATGGGAATGGTGATGCCTACTAACACTTTTTTAGTGTCTTGGCTATCTGTATTCATCCCTCATATCATGATTTATGGATGCTTCTACTTTTCTTTCACTAGATGCTTTTTTTGTGTTAGAATCTTTATTGATTTGTCTTTGTAACATATTCATACTCTATAGCAATTGAGCGTTAATTTGATTCCTCTCCTAATATCTTATCAACCTCTCATTTTCTTCTTTGTATCTCTACACTTCTTTATGAAAGCTTCTCATAGTCTCAACCAAATCCAGAAGCTCTACTCTACTTCTATGTCCATTGGACTCAGTCTCTACATTTCCCAGGCTGATATTTAAACATCTTGTCTCATCCTATCATCCATATATCTAGTTATGATACATGAACCAATTTATTTTTTTTGTACCTCTAATTCTACAAAAATGTGCATACAATAATTGTTGTTAGGGTTATGCATATTGTAAAATTATTTCATTAATTAGGCTACATGTCATTCTTCATCTGAATTCATGAATACTATGGATGCATTGAACTAAATTTATATTGTTTATATACATTATTCTCTTAATTATATTTCTAACAACTGTATTCATGCCTCATTTTGATTTCTGAGCTAAAAATTATAGCTTTATCAACTTTGTCATTTCCACTCAATCGTGACTTGTTTTTACTGATGCAATTTATCCAAGAGACCATTTTTTCCCTGTATAACAAAAAATATGTCAGGAATTAAAAACATTTTTGTATGGGTTGAAATTAAGATTTATGATTTTGAACACACAACGATTTTTGGATTCAGAATCTAATGCTCCAATCAAATTTTGTATAAATTTGGAATTGACGACTTTGCACTTTTACATTTTCTCTCGATCTAGAATTTTTAGCCAAAACTAGTTATTTCCCAAACAGAGCAAAACTGGGAAATACTCCCTCAAGAAAAATTTGTTTAGATTGTTGAGGTAAAATATTGTCTAAATAATTTTTCTATATTTTTTTATCTGGGCTCCCATTTCCTCCTTCAAAGATTTCAAAAATCCCTAGAAAGTGTCCAGTAATAGTGGGTTTTGGCCTTTGTTTTGAACCTCCACTCCAAACACTTTTTAATTTAACCACAATCCCAATTGGTTATCTTCATGACTTCTTTTTGAATGCCCTATGAAAGTTTTATCTTTATCTGGGCCCTGGTTACTTAGAACGATACAAATCTTTAAAAACCATTAATTTGCATTTATTGAAAATTTTAAGTAGATATGGCCAATGGCCTTAACTGGCTCTTTTGTCACCTTCATCTCTACAAACATACCCATTAAATTTCATCTGATTCTATGGTGTTCCTTAACCCTTCAACAATGGAATGCAACCAGATATAGAGAGAATGTAATTGCAATTAACTAATAAAAATAGACAATAAGATAGAAACTATAAAAAGACCCTTGAATATTAATAATGAAAAGAATAATACATTGTTCACGTGCCTCTTAAGTTGGGGTGACATTCCACTGAGAAGAGCTCCAATACACAAGACACGACATTTTATTGACTTATATCTCTTTAAATATATTTTACATAGTGAAAACCCTAACTATTTTTGGTCTCGTCATAAATGGGTACCAACTACCTAGTGGACCTAATAAAGTAGGCCCTTTTTACAATGAATAACTAACTATTACTATTTGATGGCATTATTCAAAGAGTATGTCCACATACAATAACTAGCCAACTATTATGTTGTTCAAACTAGGGAGGTTAGGGTAAGACCTTAGCATGCCCTCTCCCTTCAAAAACAACATTGTCTCCAAGGTTGAATATGAGGAAATTGCTACAAAATCAAGGTTAGTTCCCATGTTGCATCGTTAGGTGGCATGTCTTTCCAATGAATCAATAATTCATATATCATGTGATAAAGTAATTGACACTCTCTGTTATCTAAAAATTTTGTCAGTTGAAGCTATATGGAGCCTTCTTCATCAAGTTCTGGGAGGCTTGTTTGCACCTTTTGTTAATGTTTATGCCATTATTATAGTTCTTTTCATTTCAATAGATAAGAGCATCATAAGAACAAGATCACTGAGAAATACATATTCACAAGAGACACAACACTTATCCTGGGAAAACCTCTAGGGGACGAAAACCCAGCAAAAACTTCCTTATCATAAATTGCCAATACAATATTCAAGAGATAACTCAAACCAATACAGATTGTCCTCTCCAAAAGATGCGCCACTCTTCTCCTCCTCTCTCCAACTGATAATTGCAGCTTGCCTCATAAGAAAATGAGCAAGTGAGTTGTGTGATAAAGTGAGGTGCTAGCCTCCCTATATATACAAGACCGACACGTGTGAAAGGGTTTCACTAGCAGGGATGACCTCTCACTCTGGGTGGGTAAACCCACCTTTAATTTAATTCTGGGTCTCAATAATAACTACCGGGGCCAACTTCTTATTCTGCCTATTACAATTGTCCGATGACTAATACGCAAAAGGGGATTTGGTCCTAATACAATTATCGACATGATTAATCCTCAATGGGGATTAATCCTATGAATAAAATAACAATAATAATAAGAATACTCTTCCCAGTTACATTATCTCAACACTCCCCCTTCTTGTTAAGGGGGAGNCTTCCCAGTTACATTATCTCAACACTCCCCCTTAACAAGAAGGGTCTTCTTCAATAGCATCAGGCGAGAGAGGTCTGCATCATCAGTGGCATCAGGAGGACAGTATCGTCAATATCATCTTGAAACATTGGCTATCACATTTACGAGTCATCGAAAGTTTTCTTCATCGGCAACATCATCATTCTCAAAAGAATGCCATCATTATTTGCATCAATATGTATCAATAAAATGATACCTCATCACAACACTAGGCTGGCACATCACAGTACTACACTGGCTCAATGTCACAGCTGATGAGTTGGTAGCTCAGTGTTAGTCACATCTTGCTTTACATCTAACAACAAGGTTAGAAGCAAGGAATCATCTTTCTTTACTTATAACAACTAGGTCAGAAGCAAGGAATCATCAAGATCTCGCTTTATGTCTAACAACGAGGTCAGAAGCGAGGAATCGTCTTGCTTTACGTCTAACAACTAGGTTAGAAGCAAGGAATCACACATCATCTCACTTTATGCCTAACAATGAGGTCAGAAGAGAGGAATCATCATCATCTTGCTTTACGTCTAACAACGAGGTCAGAAGCAAGGAACACATAGCATCATGCTTTATATCTAACAGCGAGGTCAGAAGTAATGACTCATCTTGCTTTACGTCTAACAAGGAGGTCAGAAGCAAGGAACACACAACGTCATGCTTTACGTCTAACAGCGAGGTAAGAAGCAATGACTCATCTTGCTTTATGTCTAACAGCGAGGTCAGAAGAAAGGAAAACACAACATCATGCTTTACGTCTAATAGCGAGGTCAGAAGCAATGACTCATCCTGCTTTACGTCTAACAGTGAGGACATAAGCAAGGAATAAATATATATACTCCCCCTTTGAGGGAGGGTCCTTTCGAACTATACCAAGCTTATCTCGAAAGTGTTCAAACTTTACATGAGATAGAGGTTTGGTCAACACGTCAGCAGCCTGTTCATCCATGCTAATGTACTGGAGCTTCAAGGCTCCTCTTTGTACCATGTCACTGATGAAATGATAGCGGATTTCTATGTGCTTCGACCTGTCGTGGAATACAAGATTCTCTATCATCTTTATGCAGCTTTGGTTGTCACATAGAATCACGGTTGCTCTCATCTCCAAGTCAAATAGGCTGGTCAGCAAATTTCGAGGCCATATAGCTTCGCAGCTAGCAGAACATGCAACAATGTACTCTACTTCCATTGTGCTAAGAGCAATACTGGATTGCTTTCTATTCTGCCACGAGATCATGGTTGATCCCAAACTGAAACAACATCCAGAAGTGCTTTTTTTGTTTGCAACACTTCCTGCCTAATCTACATCAGTATATCCACTCAATGTGAAGTCATGATCTCCATCATAGCTGAGACCATAATCCATTGTACCTTTAAGGTACCTCATCACATGTTTTGCAGCCACTAGGTGAACACGTCTAGGCTCTACCAG
>JASDQU010737683.1:231705-247682 GCA_032191745.1 Picea mariana | reverse complement strand
CACCCCCCCCCCTCTCAGTTATTTCATACCTGTAACATTTCACTCCTTGGTATTCTGCTTGAGTTGTCTCATTCTATACACAATAGAGTTTTATATATCAAGTTTCTATTCAGTCCATGCATTTTCATTTTTCTTATATTGAAAATACAAAAACATTAGGCATTTTGCATTGCTTGGAATTTTTGATCTTTTGAGTCTTTGTCATTATCTTAGTGAATGTAAAGAAATATTGTATTTTTACTTCAGAATTGCAGATTTGAAATTGAAAATTGCATTTGTTATTAGAAGCATATAATTCATTGAAAATTGAAGTTAGGACTTTGCGTTATATTCATATTTACTTTATTTACTGAGTCATAACATCACGAGTTTCACTACCATACCTTTTTGAATAAGCACGACCACAAAAATTAACGCTATAATTTAAAATTGATTAGTCACAATTTTATTTTCTAGGGTGCATAAACTAGCTTAGGATTTAGTGCCTTGGAATAGGATTTTGTGAGTAAACTTCTCCAAGGTAATTAAATCAACATATGTGTCTAAAAAGGGGAGTGGAGAAATCCATTGTATAATTGGTAATATTAGGAGGATCCGCTCACACCGGAGTTAATCACAAGGTCACGCGAGGTTGGTTGAAGGGATATCCCCCCGATACCTTCTTAGCATTAAAGATATTTATAGGGATCTATTCGTATCTGGGGATCTTTCTCGTGCCTTTACCTATGTGAGAGGTGGTACTTTCAAGGTTTCGGGTTTTGCTACCCTGCCCATATGGTGGACCTGAATTATGACTTCTCGCCTGTGCATTGGTTATACATTGGCTGCTTAGTTGCTTGACTTAGGTGCCACATAGGTTACTTGTAGGGGTTATTCTACAGGTACCTTGGGTCAGATAAGGGTTAGACATTACACAACCTTTATGGAGGATTACCTCTCCGGGGGGATCTGACCAACTGGTTGTTAAGCCCATGAGGGCCCTTATAATTGATTATGTTACCTATGATCTTTAGCAGGGAGTCTCAGGCCCCTCTTGGGAAA
The DNA here is from genome assembly GCA_032191745.1 of Picea mariana. Lineage (NCBI taxonomy): Eukaryota > Viridiplantae > Streptophyta > Pinopsida > Pinales > Pinaceae > Picea > Picea mariana. The sequence continues at coordinate 246,641 of JASDQU010737683.1, read as the reverse complement.
GACATACCTTCTTTAGGGAGGGAKTCCACTTTTAKCCACTTTACCCCATTTGTGTGCATATTGGTCGTTTGATTTTTGGTGTAATCTTTGATTACTAGTGGGATCTAGGCTTTATTTTTTGTATCTTGAGTCTTAATTCATAGTGGAGTAGGACCAACATCCCCGCCGGTCTGTCGCTTGTTACAGTTAACACCAGATTTCAAGTCTATGCCTTCTAAAAGGCATAGAGTTATTAGATGTGGCACACACACCTCCATTGTTCAGACTTGTGATTCTACAAGGATGAGTACTAAACCTAGTCTTAGAACACTGGGAGCCCTTCGAATCCCACACTTACTATAGTTAATGGCACCACTTCGATCCCTGCAACCACAATGGTTGTAGTGTCGGAGGCACCTATCATTACTATGGCTCGACCTATATTGAATGTTCAATCTCTTGCCTCAAACCCATTTGGGTCTCTTGGTCACTCACCGGGCTATAATATTCAGTCCATCCCTATGGCCTCTAGTCCTTTTTCCTATGGTATGGTGAACTTTACTTCACAGTTTTGAAACTCCATCCCAGCTGCTGGCCCTAATTCTAGCATTGGACTCGGGGGCACTACACCTCCTTATACTCCATTTTCATTTGGTGGTTCTAAAATCCCTCAAACAAATCCTAATATGGGAGGCATTTCTACTTTTAACCCCGGGTCTAATCCTCTTTCTTATGGGTGGAACAACCTACCTAGCGGACAAGCTTCTACTCAAGTTCCATCTTATATTCCTACCTCCTTGGGGTTGATTCCAACCAACACGTTTGGCATGATGAATCCACCTCTATCCTCCGGATTCACACCCGAAGGAGGTCAGATTCATGCTTTGGGCAACCCTCAACCCGGATCCAACCCGGCTGGGGGTAATTTTTATAACCCCCATCAGAATATTCCTACTGGAATGATGCCCAACCAACCTTTTATGAATCACCCTAGAGGAGGGTCTTACAATCCCAGATAGGGTCATGGTGCTTACCAGAACCCTAGATGGGATATAGTTCCTCAAACACAATCTTTCGAGGGAGCTTGGGGCTAGATGCCGCAACCCCGTCTCCCTTTCCTAGCCATGCTTAATCTGTCATAATTTTCTAAGTTGATGAATGACTCTATGTCTCATGATCCTACATGGCCCCCCATCCCCACCAAGCTTCCTTCGGACATCCTGAAATTTGAAGGTAAAAATGGTGAGGATCCTGGTGATCACGTTACTACTTTTCACCTATGGTGCTCTTCGAATTCCCTTACTAACGATTCCATTCGGTTAATATTGTTTCAACGCACCCTCATTGGGGTCGCTGCAAAATGGTATATTGAGCTACCTAGGGGGGCATATGGGACCTTTAGTCAGATGGTGTTGGTCTCCCTTAACCACTTCCAATTGCCAGTTCGTTATGATGTTTACCTAGAAATTTTGTCGACTTTACGCTAGAACACAACCACTCATATCTCGGATCATATTCAGGAGTGGTGTAGATGGAAGAGGTTGGTTAAGACCTCCATACCCCCGACCTTTCTTTTATAATGGTTTATTAAGTCTTTGCAGCCTCCTATCTCGAAGGATGTTTCTACATCTGGGGTTACCATTGAGGAAGAAGTGATCTACAAATCCCAGCAGTTAGATCTTATATATGCTCAGTCTAGGATGTTATACCACATTATTTTGGATGCGCCACGGTCAAATTATGATCCTAGACAAAAGCCCATACCTCATGCTGATGGCATTGTAGGCTCTGCCAATGTAAAATCCTTAGACTCGGTGACAAGCCATATGAAAGAGTTGTCTCTAAACCAGTTTGCAGGAGGGCCAACTTCGTCTGTGTCTTCTAATCCCACTCATTCGACGTATGTACATTTCATGCAATCATCTACCGGCCCAAATGGTAACCAGAAACCAAGCGGGAATAAGAAGAAAGGACGTAATAATAATCGTAAGGGTGGGAAAAATAATAATAAACCCAAGGACAATGGTAATAATGAGAAGATGAAAAATAATGTTGGAGAGGGTAAGAGAGAAAGACGTAAGGTGAAATTTCCCTGTAAGCTTTGTACAGATGACCACCTTACTCATTTATACCCTAAACTTGCGAAAGATGCGAGGCTATTATCTCTACCGCCTTCCATACTGACGAATCCTTTTCCACATAACCAACACATGGCCTCGAGTTCCTCAAATGCTGTAAATGTGGCTGGTGGGAGTTAAAACTTGTCGTTGCAAGACGACAACCGTTTGTGTATCCATATGGTTGATGTGGAAGTTCATGTAGCCACTTGATATTGAGATCATAGTTCTTCACAGGCTATACCTGGTCTAGAATCTCCTCCTCCTCCTCTGGAGACGACTTTACAAATTGAAAAACCAGAGCCACCGCCTCATATTCCGAAAGGAGTACTCAAGCTCTCTACCCTCAATCCAAATGGTAGAGTTGCCCAGAACTACTCTATTGTTGAGGACCTGGGTCAAACCCCTTGTGCGATGTCATTTTTGGAGGTACTCCACACGTGTCCTTCATAGAGGAATGCCTTACTATCTACATTAGGAGCTCTAGAACCCAGTGGTTCAAAAGTTATCAATTTTGACATCACAGGTGTGAAGCCTCGCTTGCCTTACCATGTCGCATTCCAAATCCATGTGGGGTACTCAAAGTATACCATCAAATGTGTGGTTTTTGATGAAGGCACTGCTACATGTGTGATGTCCCTAATATTTTGGAAAGCTCTCGGTTCTATGAATCTTTCTAAATCATTGAACATGTTGACTGATTTTGACGGTCATTCTTTCCGCCCTCATGATATTCTTCCTACCTTTCCGGTCCAGTTAGGTGGGAAGATAGTAGAGGTGGAGGTTGAGGTAGTTGATGTGCCTCTTGATTATAACTTGTTACTAGGACACAATTGGACCTATGCTATGGTCATCGTCATATCTCCCTTATTCCGTACTCTTTGTTTTCCTCATGATGGGAAGATTGTGACGATCGACTAGTTATCCTTTGTGTATGCTAGTCCCAATGCATCTGTTGGACCGTTGATCCCTATGATCGACAGTTCTGAGTTAGAAACTAAGAATTTCAGTGTCGGAATTTGTTTGATCCAGGTGGATATCGGTGGCCACCCACCTTTTCCAACTAGCTAAAAATAGCTTTCTAGCAATTTTGATAATTTACTATTTTTAGCAGTTTTTTGGGTACTGAACTTCCGGAGCAGTTTTGAGGCCCTAAACGACATTTTTTGGGGTATGTTGCGATCGCAGCTATTGTAGTCCTCGGATAGATCTTTCCAATGGGATATCATACGCCTAAAACAGAGATCGTATGCAAAAATTAAGACCCCAGGAAGTTGATGTACTGACTTACCCAAACGGGGCCCACATGACTTTTGGCGCTTCATCTCCTAGAGTTAGGTTTTTGGATGTTTAGGGTTTTTGAAACTCCTGTTTATTGTAAAAGGGCCTTGAGAGCCTCATTGTAATCATCTTCTTGTGAATGAGTGCAACCGTCACATCTCTTCTCATAGATAAGCTGCCACCATTCCAGAAAGCTTGTTTTCCGCTGCATTTTACAGTTTCAGCTTATTTCCTTATTGAATAGAAAACCAGTTTTACTGTATCTCTGTTATTATGTGTTAAGCATTTGGTAATAATCCGTAGTCATTTCATTCTTCTCATAAAATATGGATCAATGTTCTTCCCTTATGGTTACTTTCGACTTCATGGCATCGATTCACCATGTTTACGCCATGTTTAGTAGGATCGTTTCGTCAGAGAGGTCCATTCCTTTCCGCACTTCCTATTTTAGTGATCCTTGGACCCTACCTTCCTCGACCTCATCTTGTGAAGGTTAGTCACATGATAGAATGGCCATGCCACTATCGACAACAAAGATTGCATATAAAGTTGTTCTTGACTCTTCCGCCGATCTCGATCCTGTTACCTCGCCGACGGACGAGGACGACCCCGTTCTTAAGTCCGTGTGAGCTACTTCATTGTCTTGTTCACATGAATAACTTGATGGGAATTTTCCCTTGAACAAAGTTATCATCGAAGCCATGAATAGAAAACCTTGGGATGATATGCATCATCGCTCTTATTTTCTCCCAAATCTTGAAAGAATCAAACAAGATGACTTTCTATCTACTTTGAGTGAGATAGTCGGTCACGTCGTAGTTCCACTTGATATGCATGACATTTATGCCGAAGGAAATATGGCGAGTATTTCTCCTACCGTCATGATCGATATCTCTCATGCCCATGGCAAGATTGAAAACATACATATCGGTGGAGACTGTTTTCTAGAAGAAATCTTGATCTACACCGAACTCTTCAAGGAATTCCGAGATGTATTTGCTTGGTCATATGAAGAAATGCCAGGAATCGACCCTCGTATTGTCGAGCATGAGATTAGAACTTAATTGGATGCTAAACCTGTACGACAATATCTTAGAGCTGTCAATGCCTGAAAGGCCCCTGCTATTAAGGAAGAGGTGGATAAGCTACTTAATGATGGCTTCATCTACCCGATTCCCTTGAATAAATGGGTATCCAATCCTGTTCCTATGAATAAGAAACAAGGAACTATTCGTGTATGCATGGAATTTCGTGACGTGAACAAGGCCTATCCTAAAGACAACTTCCCGACACCTTTCATTGATTAGATTCTTGACGAGTGTGTGGGAAGCGAAGTGTTTTCTTTTATGGATGGATTTTTAGGGTATAACCAAATTCAAATTAAACCTAAGGATCAACACAGGATGACATTTATTTGTCCTTGGGGTACTTTCACATACTGGAAAATGCCTTTCAACCTTAAAAACATTGGAGCAACCTTCCAACGTGCCATGACCTTCGCATTCCATGATCTTAAGAATATAGTCGAAGCTTACCTTGACGATCTTGCTTCTCACTCTCGTAAGAGAGAAGATCACTCTATGCACCTTCGACTTTCTTTTGAAAGATCTCCTTACTATAGAATCCGGTTGAACCCTCATAAGTGCATCTTTTGCATTAGGTCTAGTTGTCTTTTGGGATTTCTAGTTTCTAAGACCAGGATCATGGTAGATCCGTTAAAGGTTGAGGCAATACTTCGATTGCCTCCCCCACGCACTATTAGAAAACTTCAAGGTTTATAGGGGAAAGCTAACTTTCTATGTCGGTTTATAATAAATTATGCCAATATCACTAAGGGTTTCATGTGTCTTTTGAATAAGGACACCCCATTTATCTGGGACGAGTGAACCCAGGAGTCCTTCGATGCTTTGAAGAAAGCCTTGGTATTGACGCCTCTACTGAAGTATCTTAACTATAGTATGAATTAATTGCTTTATATCGCTGCGCCCGAGGAGACGATTGGTATGTTTTTGGTTCAGGAGGATGATGAGCTTCGTGAGCATGTCATCTACTATCTTATTTGAAACTTAGTTGGTCCTGAGCTTAATTATTATCACATTGAAAATCTAGGTTTGGCTACCGTTCACGCAATCCAACATTTACGTCATTATATATTGCTTTGCAAGACTACTGTGGTGGCCAATGCCAATCCATTTCAATACATCCTTACCAGGCGTATCATAGGGGGAAATATGATAAATTGATTGTCATTTTAAAATAATTTGATATCGATTTCACTTCTACGAAATCCAAGAAATCACTAGTCTTCGCAGAGTTAATATCCTACTTTCCATGATTAGATGAGGATGTTATCCATGTTGATTCATTTGCAGATGAACAGATTTTCCTTGTCTTGTCTGACCCCTGGTATGGAGACATCATTCTATATATTCAAACTTTGAATTTCCCTTAGTATCTCTCGCGAGATGAACGACAACATGTACGATACCATGCTAAGAATTATACTATCGTCGATGAAACTTTGTATCACCGAGGAATAGACAATATCCTGCATAATTTTTTAACTCATGGGGAATCTGAGTCAGTCCTAAACAATTGCCAAAGTGGGGCTTGTGGTGGTCACCTATTCGGCTTGAGACAACCCATAAAATTTTGTGAGCTGGTTATTTTTGGCCATCTATCTTTAAAGATTGTATTGAAGAGGTTAATAAGTGTCACCCCTGCCAAGTGTTCACTCAAAAATGCACTTGCATATAGCCCCTCTTCACCTAGTCATTACCATTAGTCCCTTCACCAAGTGGGGGGTGGACTTCATGGATTGCAACCCAACTTCAACTGGGGGGAATCGACACATTATCGTGGCCATCGACTACTTTACTAAGTGGGTCGAGGCCATGCCTATAATTAAATACGACGGGAAGACTACCGCCTTATTCATATTCAATCAAATTATCGCTCGATTTGGTATCCCAAGTGAGATTGTCACTGATCATGGCAGTCATTTTTAGAACAAAATGATGGAAGAACTAGCATCTAAGCTTGGATTTAAACATGGTCATTCTTTTCCTTATTACCCCCAAGAAAATGGACAAGTAGAGGTCGCCAAAAAGTCTATCAAGACCATTTTGTAGAAAACTGTTAGCCTGAGTAAGTCTGACTAGACTAGCACATTATGCTATATCCCACACTCTCGGCATACCGAACCTCAGTCAAGACTGCCACCGATTTTTTCCCTTTCTAGTTAGTACACGGTGTGGAGTCGATATTACCTATTGAATGTGAAATCCCATCTCTTAAGTTGGCAGTCACACTCCTACCAGACACTTCCAATCTCGAGCAATGCCTTGTGCACCTAGAGAGTCTTGATGAACAGTGTCGAGATGCCTCTATGGCTATCGAGGCGAACAACAGTCGTGTCAAGGTCGAGTATGATAAGTATGTCTATCCTCGATTGTATGCTGAGGGTGACTTAGTCCTATTATACGATCAAGCTAAAGAACCGCTGGGGGAAGACAAGTTTAAACCCATGTGGCATGGTCCCTATATCGTGCAACATGTCCTAGAAAAAGGAGCCTATGAGTTAGAATATTATGAAGGGAATATGTTGGCTGAGCCCAAGAATGGGCTCTACTTGAAAATATATTACGCTTGAGCCCCAATATTGGGCTGAAATCTTTGTATACTAATGTAATTTAGTGTATATATCTTTTCCTTTTATTTTCGTCTTCAACGTGCTTATCGAGTTTTCCCTTGGTTGGCAGATGTCAACGAAGTCTTCAGCCTACGTAGTATTCACATATGGAGCCAGTCGTCATACACAGAACTTGGATTCCGCTGCTTGGGTGGTTTACTCACTCGAGGGTCTATTGGTGTCTTCAGGTGGCATATGCCTAGGGCCATCCATGAATAATGTGGTCGAATGTATCATCGTTATAGAACTTTTTTGCGATGCTATATCACATGGTATTCACTCTTTAGAGGTTCATTTGGATTCCTAGTTAGTAGTATGTCAATTGAACGATAGTTACCACGTGCGTGATCCTACTTTACTTTGACGATTCCTACAGGTACATCTTTTAGAATGACAATTTGATTTTATTACTTATTATGACATTCCTAGGAGTTCTAATCATGTATCTTATGCTTATGCTAATTTCGTTTTAGATTGGCATTTGTCACATAACTAAAGAAAAGAAAACCATGTCATACACATTGTAAATATAAGTAAAGCTGAAGACCCATGTTTTATATATATTTCAAAAAATATGATGTTTATAGTACAAAATTGGGGCTAACACCCTCAATACACATACAACTGATAATACATTATCCACGACATCTATGCCTCTGGCATCAAATGTGTGTCATGATAAAAACTACAACGTTTGCGAGACACTGAAAGAGTCACACCCAAGCTCTGGGCGCACCAAACACTTGTCGTTGCATGGCTTCTGACATATCCTCTACCTAAACCATCAGAATCCTATGAGTCAAATGAGACAGGTTGCCTTGCACATTTTGAAGGACTTTCTTAGCTTCTCCTTTTGATGCCTCATCTCCCCGGTGCCTTCGACGATGTCGGGGAAACTCGTCCAACTGTCGCGGACCCACGTCTGCATCACACAAGTGTCTAGTTAGTACTTATGCATCATCCAAAAATATTTTTGTTTCGCTATACAAAAATACAAAAAAATGAAATATTTAAAAACATTTGACATACTTATGTCTCTGTAGGTGGTCCCTGGTGGGAGTGGCATGTCAGGGTCCCCTCTGAAGTTGATCCCTACATAGGGGTAGTCATCCAAATAAATTACTTGTCGCCTCCACTAGTAGAAGAAATCCTCATTGTAGGGTGTGGGCACCCTACCTCTCCCCTACCATCTCATTACCTTGGTCCACCATGCCATGGCTGGATCACGAGGTCCTCTCAGAAGAATCTTGACTCTAGGTCCCAAACTTGAAACCTGCTCGAAGAAAAAACTGCATAAGATAGAGGTAAACCCAAAGTTCCTCTTGCTACCCCATTTGCACTCTATCAACTGGCTCTTAATATTATCTAGTAGTGAGGTACACCAGTCATATACTGTGGGTCTCAAGCAATCTACAACATAGAACATGAGCGTCCTCGATGCCTGGTGCAACGAAGCCGATCTTGTGATCCTAGTCAACATGAGGACAACAATATTGAGCTAAGATTGTTTATCACTTGGATGGGGAGTTGACTCCTAACCTTTAGAGTCCCTTCTACATAGTGAATGTCTATATACTCCTCTATCTTCATTCCCCTCCCTGATACCTATGATTTGAGGTTTACGACCTCACCCCAACACGATAATCCATTCAAAAAGTAGATATCCTCTACTTCAATCCTCAATGGTTGTCCATCAAGGTTGAATCTTTCACTGTCAGGGTCCCAGTAATCCAAAAGCATCTCAAGAAGCCTCACCTATGCCCTCATCCCTTTGAGTGACCAAAATTTATATAAGCCACATATTTTCAAGGCCATTTGGGCCCCCGAATCTCTATCCACAACAACATCTACCTCCTCGTGCTCCCTTTCCCTCCATTCTAGCACCATATTGCCAGATAAAAGTCAAAATTTGAGTTAGCAACCATATAAATTATTGATTATGAAATTGTATGTGAGTTTCTTCGTTTATAGTCGCATATAGGTCTGAGTATATGTGTCCTGTATTTTGAACAGTTGCATATAACCTCACGTATATGAGACCCGATAAATGGTAGCCCACGTACACCGAGTTACCCAATTTGTGCCCTAATTTACTCAAAATTTGAAACCTAATTTAAAAATTTAACCTACTAGAAAGGAAGAGGAGGGGAATATCAATTACATGGTCCAGACAGTTTTTGATTTGATCGCCTGATGCTCCCGCAATCACTAGTTGAAGATCAGAGGTAACTTGGTCCAATTTTCACTATTTGGGTAAAAAGTCAAAATGACATAATAATGTTTGGTTTTGTTACTATTTATAATAGGTTTTACCCACTTTCTATAATTTTGAGTCATTTTTTTGCCTAATGGACTAATACAAACGTGGATTGAGTTGGTTTTTGTAGTTTTCACCAAGGATTCTTACGGATTTCGACGTTATGTTGGCCATTTATAACCACGAGAAAGTATTTTCACTATCGAGCATATAGGATAGGTATCCATTCCACCATACATTTTTTCATTGTCCTATAACTATCACTTTTATGCCTTAGGTACGAACACATTTGTTGCGACACTGAACCTTCCATCTGCTATAAGAGGTGTCATTATCAAGTGGTAGAGACTTAACAACCATGGGTTCCCTAGTTAGATCCCCTGCTTCATTTGGTGCCCATGCATATATTTTTTCCATAGGACCGAGAATCCCTTATAGCTAGTACATGAATTTATGCTGAGCCTCATTTCTGACTCATAAACATGCTACCTTATACCTAGAGTGCTCCCAACTGAGTTTAATTTAAGCTCTTTTCCAACTAGTCTTCAAAAAGAGAAAAGATTGTCGAGTGAACTTGTCTCTCTCACACTCGTAAATTGGATTTGAAAGGACATCTATTTGGCACAGGTTTATCCCTTTTTCACACCAAGTAGACTAAATTTCATGAAAAAGGAAATTTTTTGGCATTAAGTTGTGATTGCATCTCATGCCCTTTCTTGCAGTGTTGAGCCTATAGCCAGTTCTCGCTTTGTGTTATAAACTATTTGCCTCAACAATTTTTGCATCCTCAACCAAGAAGAACCTTGTTTATATCCTTCACAATTTGACACCCTATACCCAGGAGGGAACATTCTCTCGAGTTTCCATGACACCCTATACCCAGGAGGGAACATTCCCTCGAGTGTCCATCTCCCACATGCATCTCCTTTCATTGAGCATAGGTATGTTTCACTGTTGGAAGTAGTTTTTCTTAATTGCGACACATGTTTCCTCCTCTATATCATAACATTCATTTGTCTATGAAAAAACAAAAAATATGGGTGAGAAGGGAGTATTATATTATATTGGTAGTAGTCGCATCGCCTTTGAATAGAGCACAAATTTATTGAGTCCATTTATCATCATAATTTTGGGTTTAGCATGGACTTAGGAAGCTGAGCTCGTTACATAGTCTTTTCTACCGACTAGTTACTCTTCCAATCCCTATAGAGAATTTCATTTATGCCTCCTGCATCTCATGGTTTCATCATTGAGTCTATGCTGCAGGAGTCTTCCATATGTCTCATGCTCTTTTTCAAAGGAAGTCTATCAACCTGTGTCGGCCATTTCTCAGAACTCTTGACTTTGCATGTCGTCCATACCCTCAGTTTGTCTCAGAATCACATGATAATGTAGTCCTATCACACACCCTAGTCCTACTTTAATCATTGGTAGGTGACCTTGAATCCAACAGTCGACATTTCATCATTGGTCATTAACTGGGTGGTTTCCCTTGTTGTCGACAACAATACATCTATTCACACATTGGGATTTGTGTAGTGTCTTGGATGCCATTAGCCTTATTGGTGGTTTCCTTTCCTTTGTTAGAAGTTTTCCTCATTGGCTTCTATTCAGAGGGTCTTTTTTTGTGTACCCCTTACACTTGGCACACACAAAATATGCATAGGGTCATTGGTTCATGAACATGTTCTTCGTCCGATTTCTTCCAAATCATGAAGCTCCTACTTTATACCTCATGTTGAATGATGAGAGGTGCCTTAGTTCTCTCCTTTTAGTGGGTCTCCTTCCATTCGAATTCGACTCATCTCTTTTGGAAATGGGACCTAGAGTCTTATGAGTACCTTGAGGCTTGCAGTCATTAGTGGCAGGTTCTCTCACCATCAACAGTTGGGAATACATCAATGTCTCCTGATCGATGGATTCTTCAGGTGTTCGACACTGACTCCTTTATTCACACTTGTAAGAATGTATTCGATGCCTTGATACCTACTTTCATTATCGATAGGTTGTCTTGCGTTTGTTAACGATATACATCAATGATCGATAATCAAACGATGTCTCATTGTGTTCGACCTCAACTCCTTTATTCACATGATGTAGACTTGCACCCTTGGCGGATTGTGTAGAATACTTGAAGACATTAGTATGTGGCCACAACTTTCCTGATTTGTTGCATCCTTTTCATTGGACCAGTTCATATATAACTTAGGTGATCATGGGAGATCAAATTGTACTCCATTGTATAACAGATATCTTCAGATTGATTTTGAGACTGGTTCTACAGGGTCTTGTTCATGACTGTGACAACCTTTGGCATGTAACCACATTTGTATTTTCCTATTCATGGCCACAGACAGTTGTTTGGTATATATTCACATGGATCTACAGTGTAACTCAAATTGGTAGCCATGTATGCAAAGTGAGTGTAGAATGTAATGAGAAACTAGTTCTTCCAGCTGGTTTCCCATCACTCCACTTCTAGGTTTTTTATAATGTATTTCAGCCATCCCGGATACTCGTCTGACCTCACACATTAGGGGGCATCTGTTATAGCAAGATTTTCCTCACCCTATGCAATCTTGCACAAAAGGCCTTTTTCCATTTCCCTATGCAGAATTATCATCCCCGTTTGTAAATCCTAGAGCTAAAAATACATATTTTTCCACATGTACGCACCTTTCCTACTATACAACATGCGTATACATAGGCTGCACCACTACATCCCGTGTACATCGGGATTTGTGCCAAAAAATGAAATTTGGTGTCAGGTTTCCATGTCACGATAAGAGATCTATGATCCTTGGCCTTCCATATACTTTAAATGTTCTGACTCGGCCCTTTAGTTCCATTTGAAGGTTATAAATGAGCCAATTCCGAGCTATGGAAAAGAGAAGAAAACATTCAACTTTGAGAGAAAATTTACTCTAGAGAAATTATTTACTTCATATTGAGTCTGCATCCCTTTGTCCTTTAAGTCTAAACATAGTGTTCAGTCCCCAAGCTCCTCCCTTATTGATTGAGAACTTTATTATCTCTTTTCTATGAGCTTGCCTTTGGTGGAGGATTGATGGGTGGAGGCCCATCTAGAAGGAACTTAGTTTCTCGGTTCCGAACCATGCCGACATGGAAGTCTGTAATATTTTCACTTCTGTTGATCATATATTAATAGAAATACTCTTTTCCTGTCCAATTGATATCTTACAAATATTTGAATTATTATTCCATGGGTGTATTTTTCATGTTTATTAATGGATTATTCTATTGAATGTGCAAACATCATATATTATCACCATATGATTTCTTTTCTTGGTTTTTGAGGAATAGTTGCAGGTATATTTCTTTGGGTCAAATGCTCAATGATGGACTTCATCCAATATCTGGATGAGGTAGGCCTTTTATCGCGTCTCTCTATCATATTTGTTTATATAGCATAATTGAGAATAGAGTTGATTTCTGCAGTCATTTCCATCTGTTGTGGTTTACCGTAGCCATAGAGAGATTTTCCTCGTAACACTTCCATGATGGTCTCATCTGAAGACAACTCAACATATTGTAAGTCATGTGAACTTGGAGAGTTAACATCCTAGGTGGCTGGAGTGTACAGATTATATTCCATGTCAAGATGGAGTTTTTTATTAATTGGGTTGGTTGTCATTGATGTCAATCCTTGAAGCAAGTCTAGTAAAAAATTTTGGTAGCTCCAACAGTATGGTTAAGGGACTTAATATTGTTTCATATATAATGGTATGAAGATTAATATATTTGTAGGTAAGACTATTCTAGATGGATAATACATGTCATTCCATTTCTGGTGATATGTGGAATGTCACATAACTCCTCAAGGTTATAGATTTATGGACTTGTGAAGTTGGAGAACCCTCTTGAGTTATCTAGAAGTCCTTAAAAGGTCAAAGAAGTAAAATTATTCTAGAAACTCCTAGAAGAAGTTGACTAGTCATAATGGGTGAAACTACAAGTTAATAATGGGTTAAGTTGTTGCAATAAGAAAATAATTAAAAAATAAATTAGTTGCAACTAGAAGTAAGAGTTTACTATTTATGGATAAAATGGTTATAAGTGGACAAGTTCTTAGGAGTGGGTTATCCCTAAAAGGAAGGAAGTTGGGTTAAGTTGGTTAGAAGGTAACCCCTTGAGGAATCTACATGGAAGTATAAATAAGAGAGAAAGGCTCTCCTATTAGTACCTATTAAGCACATTGAATATCTATTATTGTGTAAGGTTATTGTAGGTACTCATTGATACATCTGAAGTTGCATAAGTCTGAGGTATCACGAAGGGTTCATGATGAAAGTTTCATAATTGCATAAATACTGAGAAAACCCTTGTTTTTTAGGTGTACGTAGGTTGCAATGGAGAAGGGAACGTATGTACACGGGCTGGCAGTATAACAAGGCATGTACATGTGGGAAAAGCCATGAAATCTTGAGTTGTTGAGGGTGCCAGGTTCTCAAATTATAAAAGAAATATCCCAAGAAGGTCTACAGTGATCAAGTACAACAGATCTATCTATAGATTCAAACTATATGTCATATTCTTATGTGTAGTTGGATATTGTTTTCTTCAAGAGATATGGTTATGGGAGTTTGAGGTTTTTCCCTAGAGAGGGTGTTGTCTATATGGCACTTATGGTATGAGCTAGATCTATAGAAATACAAAACTGGTATGTTGGAATTATTCATTGGTTCATCTTATTGGTTCAAGTGTTGAGACATAGTTTGTATTTCTTGGTACATGGTTGAGGATTTTGGTGTGAATTGGTTGTGAAGGTGTTTGTATGGTGTGAGGCTGCATATCAGTAAGTGTTTGATGTCTATTCCATGTGAGTATTATTACACTTGTTCATGATTGTACATACATGTATGGAAGATGACTAGAGAGACATAGATGCACTTGGTTAAGAGATGTATAAGATGTATGCATAGGGAACAACTACATATAAGACACATATATAGGTTGCAGGTTTATGTGACAAAGGCAACAAAGTGTTCGAAGTTTCCGAAAAGGTGAAAACCCTAGCTTACTAAAGGTGTATGCAGACTGCAGTATAGACATGTTGCGTGCATACATAGGCTGTAGTATAGACATGTCACGTACATATGCAGGCTGCAGTATATACATGTCGCATACAAACGCAGACTGCAGTATAGACAAGGTGTGTACATACACGAGTTGCAACATATACAGGTCACATACCTGTTGAGTTTTTTTTGGTAAAGGTTGAGTACATGTACAAGTTGGTTATAGGTCAGTGGCACAGGTTGGTTACAAGTTGTTGGTACAGGGTGGTACAAGTTTACAGTGGTATATCTCGCAGTGAAAGTGTGGTCACAATTTACAGTTTCATCATTTGACACCTATATTTCAAAGCAATGGGATGGGGAAAGGATAGGTGGTTGTAGTCACCTTTCAATTGTAGTTGGAGAAAATAGAGGGTTGTAGCCTCCTTTTGGTTGTAGCCAGAGAATTGGGGAGTTGGAGCTTCCCTCAAATTGTAGCTTGAAAATATAGGGGGTCAGATTTTCCTTCCATTTGTAGCTGGAGAACAAAGGAAGTTGGTGCTTCCAATGAATGTAATTCTTAAATACATATA
>JASDQU010737683.1:205868-218523 GCA_032191745.1 Picea mariana | reverse complement strand
GAAGTTTGGCTACCACCAGGTCCTGATAGAACAGACAAATGTATGGAAGACCACCTTCAAGTCAAAGGAAGGCCTTTTTGAATGGTTGGTCATGCCCTTTGGTTTGACAAATGCTCCAACCACTTTCAGGAGGATGATGGACGATATCCTACGACCATTAACCAATACTTTTGTACTGGTGTATCAGGATGACATTCTAATTTACAACAAGACTTGGGCCGAACACTTGTAGCATATTCAACAGGTTTTGCACACCCTGCGACAGCACAAGCTATACGCCAACTTGGAAAAATGCTCCTTTGGCATGGATAGGGTCCATTACCTGGGCAACATCATTGATCAGCATGGCGTACATGTGGATCCAGACAAGATCCAAGTCATCCGAGACAACCCATCCCCAACAACACTCACTGAGCTCCGGAGCTTCTTGGACCTTGCCAATTTCTATCGCAGGTTCATGTTGGGATTCTCCCATATTGCATGGGCCCTCAGCCAAATAAACAGGGGTGGTGGTAAGGAAAAATTTGCATGGGGCTGGTCCCAACAACAAGCGTTCAATGATCTGAAGTAGCGCTTGTGTTCAGGCCCAGTACTTTGACTACCAGACCTACAACATCCCTTTGAGATCAAGACATATGCTTCAGACTATGCTGTGGGTGCCGTTCTCACTCAACACGGCCACCCTATGGCCTATCATAGTGAGACACTGTCAAATACTGTCCGTAAGTACCCTACTTATGACAAAGAAATGTACTCCATTGTGCAAGCCTACCGCCAGTGAAGACATTACATTCTTGGGAAGGAGAGTGTCATCCACACTGATCATAAGCCACTGTAGTTCATGCAGACGCAAGGAAAATTGCAGAATGACCGCCATCAAAAGTGGTCCACATACTTGGAGCAATTCCACATCAACATCAAGTATAAAACATGAAGCACCAATAGTGTCATTGATTGCCTTAGCAGACCGCCAGTCACGACACTCACCATGGTGCTAGACTCTTGCGGACATGAGACATCTGGATGGCCCCAACTCTATGGGATAGACCCTGACTTCAGCACCACCTACCAAATGTTGGGTGTGAATGCAGTTTTCGATAATTTTCATATTCAAGATGGGTTTTTGTGTCGTCTGGGCCATATCTATGTTCCATCAAGTGAGCGAGCGAAGGTAATATGGGAAACCCACTATAGCCGGGTGGTAGGATACTTCAGTTTCAAAAAGACAACGACGATGCTACAGAAACATTTCTACTGGACAAAAATTCGACAAGAGGTCAGCAAGTATATCAAGTCCTACACTGCCTGTGCTATTGCCAAATCGACCACTAAGAAACAGGGCCGCTACACCCCTCTTATTACTCCTGACAGGCCATAGGAAACCATCACAATGGATTACATGTCAAGCCTCCCGTCCACCAAGAGGGGAAATGACTGTGTTTTTTTGGTTGTTGATCTCTTTTCTAAGATGGTGATTCCACCTCAACATCAAGTATAAAATAGGAAGCACCAATCATGTCGTTGATTTCCTCAGCAGACCACCAGTCATGACACTCATCATGGTGCTAGAATCTTGTGGCCATGAGACATCTGGATGGCCCCAACTCTATGAGACAAACCCTGACTTCGACACAACCTACCAAATGTTGGGTGCGAACGTAGTTGTCAATAATTTCTATCTTCAGGATGGGTTGTTGTGTCGTCTGGGCCATATCTGTGTTCCATCAAGTGAACGAGCGAAGATAATCTGGGAATCCCACTACACCCAGGTGGCAGGACACTTCGGCGTCGAAAAGACAACGACGATGCTACAAAAACATTTCTACTAGCCGAAACTTCGACAAGAGGTCAGCAAGTATATCAGGTCCTGCACTGCCTGTGCTATTGCAAAACTGACCACTAAGAAATAGGGCATGTACACCCCTCTTCCTACTCCTGATAGGCCATGGGTATCCATCTCAATGTATTACATGTCGGGCCTCCCATCCACCAAGCGGGGAAATGACTGTGTTTTTGTGGTTGTTGATCGCTTTTCTAAGATGGTGATTCTGGTTGCCTGCAAGAAGAGCATCACAACAGAGACCACTGCCAAGCTCTTCTTTGAATGAGTCTGGGTACATTTTGGAATCTGAAAAACCATTGTCTCAGATCAGGATAATATATTTCTCAGCACATTTTGGTCGAGCCTCTGGTCATTGTTAGACACCAAGCTCACCAAATCCACGGCCTTCCACCCCCAGATAGATTGCCAAACCAAGGTTGTAGAATGAATGATTGTGCATATCCTTCGCATGTATAATTCAAATCACCCTCTCACTTTGGATGAGAGCCTTCCTTATGTCCATCATAGCTACAATCGAGCCCTGCATAGCTCAACCGGCCACAACCCCTTTCAGGTGGGGTTGGGATTCCAACCATTCAGTCCCATAGATGTTGCACTTCCCCTTGCAGTCACCTCGACCGACTCATATCCTGCTCCAACTGAAGCTGACAAATCTACCCAGTTCATTGAGCGGATCCATCACATTCACCAACAAGTTCAATATATCCTACAGAAATCCAATGACAAGTACAAACAGTGCCATGATCAACATCGGGTGCGAGATAAGTTCCAGGTGGGCGACAAAGTTTGGTTGCACTTGCAGAAAGAATGCCTTACAGGACCCCATCAGAAGATTCCCCCACTACGTTATGGGCCATACACTATCACCAAGGTCATGGGGGATAATTCTTTTGAGCTCAACATTCCTCCTTTCCTTGGCCTGCACCCAGTGTTCAACAAGGATCTTCTTCGCCCTTATTTCCCAACATTATTGGACACCTTGGTAGTAGTAGAATAGATGACACCAATAGAGCTCAACTCTGNGCAATGGATACCATTGCTTCCTAAGGAGGGAGTATTGATGCATATGGATATCGGTGTCCACCCACCTTTTCCAATTGGCTCAAGACAGTTTTCTGACAATTTTGGCAATTTACTATTTTTAGCAGTTTTAACTTCCGGGGCCATTTTGAGGGCATAAATGAAGGTTTTTCAGGATTGAGATCCTCAAAGATAGTTGAAGGAATTATTGAGCCCCAAAAATTAATCCCCTCGATGATACCTTTCCAACGGGCTATCACATGCCTAAAATGGAGATCATATGCAAAAGTTATGACCCCGTGAAGTTGATGTACTAACTTATCCAAACGGGGCCCACATGACTTTTGGCGCTTCATCTCCTAGGGTTAGGTTTTTCGATGTCTAGGGTTTTTGACATTTTTGTTTATTTTAAAAATTCCTTTAGAGCCTCATTGTAATGTTCTTCTTGCGAATGAGCGCAACTGTCACATCTCTTCTCAGAGATAAGCCGCCACCATTTCAGCAAGCTTGTTTCCGCTGCATTTTACAGTTTCAGCTTATTTCATTATTGAATAGAAAACCAGTTTTACTGTATCTCTATTATTTTGTGCTAAGAATATGTTAATAATCTGTATTCATTTCGTTCTACTCATAAAATATGGATGAATATCGAGATGGAGTTTTTTATTAATTGGGTTGGTTGTCATTGATGTCAATCCTTGAAGCAAGTCTAGTGGCAAATTTTGGTAGCTCCAACAGTATGGTTAAGGGACTTAATATTGTTTTATGTATAATGGTATGAAGATTAATATATTTGTAGGTAAGACTATTTTAGATGGATAATACATGTCATGCCATTTCTAGTGATATGTGGAACCTCACATAAATCCTCAAGGTTATAGATTTATGGCCTTGTGAAGTTGGAGAACCCTCTTGAGTTATCTAGAAGTCCCTAAAAGGTCAAAGAAGTCAAATTATTCTAGAAACTCCTAGAATAAGTTGACTAGTCATAATGGGTGAAACTACAAGTTAATCATGGGTTAAGTTGTTGCAATAAGAAAATAATTAAAAAATAAATTAGTTGCAACTAGAAGTGGATAGTTTACTATTTATGGATAAAATGGTTATAAGTGGACAAGTGGTTAGAAGTGGGTTAAACCTAAAAGGAAGGAAGTTGGGTTAAGTTGGTTAGAAAGTAACCCCTTGAGGAAGCTACATGGAAGTATAAATAAGAGAGAAAGGATCTCCTATTAGCACCTATTGAGCACATTGAATATCTATTATTGTGTAAGGTTATTGCAGGTACTCATTGATACATCTGAAGTTACGTAAGTCTGAGGTAGCACGAAGGGTTGATGATGAAAGTTTCATAATTGCATAAATACTGAGAAAACCCTTTTTTTTTAGGTGTATACAGGCTGCAATAGAGAAGGGAACGTACGTACATGGACTGGCAGTATAACAAGGCGCCTACATGTGGGAAAAGCCATGAAATCTTGAGTTTCTAAGGGTGCCAAGTTCTCAGATTCTGAAAGAAATCTCCCAAGAAAGTCTACAGTGATCAAGTAAAACAGATCTATCTATAGATTCAAACTGTATGTCATATTCTTATGTGTAGTTGGATATTGTTTTCTTCATGAGATATGGTTATGGGAGTTTGAGGTTTTTCCCTAGAGAGGGTGTTGGCTATATGGCACTTATGGTATGAGCTAGATCTACAAAAATACAACACTGGTATGTTGGAATTATTCATTGGTTCATCTTGTTGGTTCAAGTGTTGAGACCTAGTTTGTATTTCTTGGTACATGGTTGAGGATTTTGGTGTGAATTGGTTGTGAAGGTGTTTGTATGGTGTGAGTCTGCATATCAGTAAGTGTTTGATATTTATTGCATGTGATTATTATTACACTTGTTCATGATTGTACATACATGTATGGAAGATGACTAGAGAGACATAGATGCACTTGGTTAAGGGATGTATAAGATGATGTATGCACAGGGAACAACTACATATAATACACAGAGATAGGCTATAGGTTAATGTGGCAAAGGCAACAAAGTGTTTGAAGTTTCAGAAAACGTGAAAACCCTAGCTTACTAAAGGTGTATGTAGACTGCAGTATAGACATGTCGCATACATATGCAGGCTACAATATAGACATGTCGCGTACATATGCAGGCTGCAATATAGACATGTCGCGTATAGACACAGGCTGCAGTATAGAGAAGGTGTGTACATACGCGAGTTGCAACATATACAGGTCACATACCTGTTGAGTTTTTTTGGTAAAGGTTGAGTACAGGTACAGGTTGGTTATAGGTCAGTGGCACAGGTTGGTTACAAGTTGTTGGTACAGGGTGGTACAAGTTTACAATGGTATATCTCACAGTGAAAGTGTGGTCACAGTTTACAGTTTCATCATTTGACACTTATATTTCAAGGCAATAGGATGGGGCAAGGATAGGTGGTTGTAGTCACCTTTCAGTTGTAGCTGGAGAACATAGAGGGTTGTAGCCTCCTTTTGGTTGTAGCCAAAGAATTGGGGAGTTGGAGCTTCCCTCAGATTGTATCTTGAAAATATAGGGGGTCAGATCCTCCTTCCAGTTGTAGCTGGAGAACAAAGGAAGTTGGTGCTTCCAATGAATGTAATTCTTAAAGACTTATAATAAAAAACATTTGTGGTTTTCTCCCACATTGAGTTTCCACGTAAAAATATTGGTGTACTTTGTATGTGTATGATTGTTCATTGTCCATGGTTTATTTAATCTGCACTTGTTGAATGATAATGGTATATTGATCATAACGATAAATAACACTTACATACTGTGGTTAAAAGGATTAAAAAGATCTATTACTGATTCACCCCCCCTCTCAGTAATCCAACAATTGGTATCAAAGAAGGTTTATTTAGAAATCAATTTAACCACTGAAAGGTAGATCACGGAGAGAAAAAATATGTATAAAAATGGAATACCACAGTTTGATGGAAAGAACTATGTATTCTGAAGTAGACGGATGAAAACATATGTACAAGCACATGGATTTTACGTTTGGCAATCAGTTGTAGATGGATATAAAGAACCAATAGTTCCACCAAAAAATGGCAATGGAAGGAAACTCAGTCTAAATAAATCAAAAGCCAAAATGCACTTCTAAATGGTCTTGGTGATTCAATATATGGAAAAGTTTTGGATTGTAGCTCCAAAAAAGAGATTTGGGACAAAATTCAGAATGTTTATGAAGGATATGCAAAAGTCAAGGAAACAAAGCTTCAAACTTATAGCGGTCAATTTGAACAATTGAAGATGAGAATATTGCATCTTACGTCTTCTGAGTTGATGAAACAATGAATGTAATAAGATGATTGGGAGAAGACGTGGATGAATCTATAATTATTCAAAAGGTACTAAGATATCTTCCAATCAGATTTGATCCTAAGATCTTAGCACTAGAAGAAAAAACAGATCTTGATTCAATAAGTATGGATGAACTACTTGGAATTTTCACATCCTATGAAATGAGAACTAAATAAGAGAATCGGGTTACAAAAGAAACAACATTCAAATCATTCAAGAAGTCAATGAAAAATGGAAATCAAAAGGAAAAAGAATATAGCATGAGCAGTGACATCTCAAAAGACGATGAAGAAGTAGCCAACTTTGTCAAAAGATTGAAAAAAGGGAACCGACAAAAATATAGAGGTAAGCTTCCATTGATTTGTTTTAATTGTGATGGTATTGGTCATTTTTCTAACAAATTTCCCCATAAGAAAAATAAAATAAATGAATAAGATGATTCAAATAGAAAACAAATGTAGAAAGGCAAGAAAACCAAAAATAAATTCTTCAAGAAAATCTTTTGCACAAAAGAAGATAACACCTCATTAGATGAAGATGAAGACAATGGAAGTGAGATAGAAAGGGTTCTATTCATGGTAGTAGAATACTTCGATGAAGAAGGAACCAAAGAAGAATATAAAGAGTCATAAGTTGACTACGTAGAAGAATTGATGAGTGCCATAGAAGTTATAAAAAGGGAAAAGAAGAAAAACAAGTCACCACAGGAAGAACTAAAAAGAAAAAAGGAATATCAAATTTCTGACTCTGAAGAAATAGAATAGATGATCACAAAATTAAAACTTCAAGTTGAAGTAGACAAAAGAATTGAAGAAGTACTCAAAGAATGGCTAGAATAAAGAGATAGGATCATTGGAAATTTGGAAGAAAAGATTGTCACATTGAGAAAATATATTCAAAAGAAAAACATGCAAAACAACTCAAAAGTTTTGGATGATATTATCAGTATTCAAAGGCCAAATCATGACAATTCTGGACTTGGATACAATCAGAGAGAAAAGGGATCAAGCTCCAAAACAACAGATCAAGAAACACGTCCAAGAAGTTATGCAAAGACAGTTATAGGAGACAAGAAGTTTTACAAGGAAGATCACAGGGACACTCCACTTAGAAGATTCAGATTTCAAAATCAACGACAGTCAGAAACAAACATGCCTCAAGAAGAAGAAGGTTTCAGAAGAGTGACTTCCTTCAGAAGATATTGAAATCCCATTTATCAAACTATTTTTTTGGTTTATGTTATGCATGTAATAATTTTGGACATAAAGCTTTAAATTGCAGAGCAAACAGCAGAGACATAAACAACTTTGAAAGTCATGCACAAAATGATTATCCAAGAAGGCATAGTGAATCACATAGAAGAATCTACAACATGTTTGAATCCTTGAGCACTAAACTAGAATTCTACAAGTGCAACAACTTTGGACACATGGAAAAACATTGTATAATGACAGTCCCTCCTAGAGAATCACAACAGAATAACAACAATCATAGACATAAACCTCAACAAAGAATATGGATAAGGAAGCATAATCAATATAACAATGAAGAATGCACACTCGCTCTACAATCTAAACACAATAAATGTGGTTGTTATGTTGACAGTGGCTTCTCAAAGCACATGCCAGGTGATGAGGACATGTTTCTAACTTTCATAAAGGAAAGATATGGATCAGTCTCTTTTGAAAATGATGACTTAAGTAGAATCATTGGAAGAGGCATAGTCAGAATTGGAAACAAGAATACCAAGGAATAAAATGTTCTATTAGTGGAAGATATGAAACATAATCTTCTAAGTGCAAGTCAAATGTCTAACCAAGGTCACAAACTTGTGTGTGATTCACATAAGCACGAGATAATAAGTCAGGCTCAGGAATATTGGTTGCAAAAATTGTAAGAAATTCAAGCAACATATATGTACTAAGTGAAATTAGAAATGAAAAGTGTTGTCTAGGAAAGGAAGATGAAGTTTGGATATGGCATAGAAGGATGGGTCACTTAAATTTTGACAACCTAGTCAATGCCAACAAAAGGGAAGCAGTCAGATAAATTCCCCAGATCAGGAAGCCAACCAACACCTTATGCAAACATTGTCAAAAGGGAAAGCACACAAAGACCAGATTCAAATCAAAGGAGTACTCTGCAACAAGACCGCTAAAAATTATGCATATTGATCTTGTTGGACCAAATAGAGAAAAGGGTTTAAAAGGTGAGAAATATTTTATGTTATTGGTTGATTATTATACAAGGATGATTGCAGTTTGTTTTCTCAGAAAGAATTCAAAAGCATTCGAGAACTTCAAGGTATACAAGGAAATGGATTTAAAAAACAAATTTTTGAGATCTGATAATGGAGTAGATTTTACTTCAAAGGAATTTATGGATTTCTACAACAAGCATGGAAAAAAAGTCAATTCTCAATTGCTAGGACACCTCAACAGAATGGAGTTGTCAAAAGGAAGAACATGACAATACAGTAAATGGCTCAAACAATGTTAATGAATTCCAAGTTGACAGATGTCTTTTGGGCACATAGAGTGAATACAACAATTCACATTCAAAACATAGTAATGCTCATAAACAACAGTGATAAAACTCTCTACGAGCTATATAAAGGAAGACCGGGGAATGTGAAACACTTCATAGTTTTTGGAAGAAAATGCTACATAAAAAAAGAATATGGAAGAATGGGAAGTTTTATTCTTTTGTGGATAAAGGCATACTTGTTGGGTACTCGAGTACAAGGAAAGAATACAAATGTTTCAATCTAAGGTTTAACAAAGTTGTGGAAATCATCAATGTGACGGTTGATGAGACAAGTGGACAAAAAATAAAGGAAGAAGAAAAGGAGTCAGGTGGAAGAAAAAAAAAGGAAGAAGAAAAGGAGTCAGGTGGAAGAAAAATAAAGGAAGAAGAAAAGAAGAAGAAGATCATATAGAAATAGAAGAGAAAGAACAAAAAGAACCTCCAAAGACACCTAGCAAATGAATACAGAAGAATCATCCCTCATATTAGATTATAGGGAACAAAGATGCAAGAGTTGAGACTAGAAGAAGAATTCGTTCATCAGAACAACTGCACCTAACACTCTTATCTTCAATTGAACCAAACAGTGTTGAAGAAGCCAACAAGGATTAATTTTGGATAAAGGCCATAGACGAAGAGTTGGATTAGATAGAGAAGAATGACACTTGGGAATTGGTTCCAAGACCAAGGTACAAGAATGTAATCGGAAAAAAATGGGTGTTCAGAAATAAATTGAATGAATATGGACAGGTTACCAGAAACAAATATAGATTGGTATGTAAACGATACACACAGGTTGAAGGTATCGACTTTGAAGAGACGTTTTCCCTAGTTTCCAGAATGGAAGAAATCAAATTGATCATAGCTTATGCATGCTCCAAGAATATTAAAGTGTATCAGATGGATGTGAAATCAACCTTTCTGAATGGGGAACTAGAAGAAGAAGTCTACATTGATAAACCGAAAGGATTTCAGTTGTCAGAGAATGAAGATTATGTCTACATGTTGAATAAGGCCTTGTATGGTCTAAAACAGGGCCCTAGAGCATTGCATTCTTGATTGGACATATATCTACAACAATAATGGTTCAGAAAAGGAAATGTAGACAACAACCTCTACATCAAGGTAACTCAAGATAGTATTTTATTAATTGAAGTTTATGTTGATGATATTCTTTTTGGAAGTGATGATGACATGTTGAGCCAAAAATTTGCAAAGGATATGTAGAATGAATTTGAAATGTCATTACTTGGAGAACTATCCTTATTTCTGGGTCTTCAGATATGTCAAAGAGACTAAGGAATTTTAATTTCTCAAACAAACTATATCAGAGAAATACTAAAGAGGATCAGAATGGAAGATTGCAAACTAGTCAATAATCCTATGCAAACCAGTTGCAAGTTAAGAAAAGATGATGATTCAAAGTCTACATATCATAGGCAATACATGTCAATTATTGGCAGCATACTTTATGTGAAAACATCCAGACCAAATGTAATGCATGCAGTTGGACAGGTGGCATGTTTTCAAGTAGCACCAAAGGAATAACCTGTTCTAGAAGTAAAGAGGATATTCAAATATCTCAAGGGTACAAAAGAGTTTGGATTATGGTATCCAAAATGAAAGGATCTATAACTTATTTCCTACACAGATGCAGATTGGGAAGGTTGCATTGATGACTGAAGAAGTGCAAGTGGAGAAAAATTCTACTCGGGTGAGTGTTTGGTATCTTGGCTAATCAAGAAAAAATCATTTGTATTATTGTCTACAACCGAAGTAGAGTATATTGTAGCAGCAACATGTTGTACATAGGTTCTATGGATGAAAAAAACTCTGACGGATACACATGTTGAGTATGATGAGCTCACTCTGATATATTGTGATAATACAAGCACCATCAGTATCTCAAAGAATCCAATGATGCACTCCAAGACGAATCACATTCCAATCAAGTATCACTTTCTATGGGAACAGGGTGTAGAGAGGAACATCATAGTTGAATATGTGGGAACAAAAGATAAAGTTGCAGATATATTTACAAAACTGCTTCCAAGGGAATCTTTTGAGTATCTTTGATAGAGACTCAGAGTAATTTCTACTCTAAAATGATTGATTTTGAATGCTTATCTTATATGTCTTAGATTCACACAAGGGAGCACCATAAAGAGGACAGTTCAATTTGGGGGAGCAGTTTTAGGAAGACTTCAATTAGGGGGAGAATCCCCAAGGACATTTCAGTTAGGGGGAGAAACCCTGACAAGAAGTTACCTTTTCCATTGATGTCAAAGGGGGGGAGATTCATCATATCCATGGATAGAGAGTTAGATTCTTGGAGAGAGAGCACATAGGAATGTTTCGAGGGGGAGCTATGGTCACAGGGGTAGCATGAGTGATATGACTTCAATATTTCATCAGAGTTTTGTCATCAATGCCAAAGGGGGATATTGTTGATTAATTGGGTTGGTTGTCATTGATGTCAATACTTGAAGAAATTCTGGTAGAAAATTTTGGTAGCTCCAATAGTATGGTTAATGGAATTAGTCATGTTTGATATATAATGGTATGAATATTAGTATATTTGTAGTTAAAACTATTCTATATGGATAGTACATGTTATTCTATTTCCGGTGATATGTGGAATGCCACATAACTCCTCACGGTTAGAGAGTTATATCCTTGTGAAGTTGGAGAACCCTCTTGAGTTATCTAGAAGCCCCTAGAAGGTCAAAGAAGTCAAATTATTCTAGAAACTCCTAGAATAAGTTGACTAGTCATAATGGGTGAAACTAGGAGTTAATCATGGGTTAAGTTGTTGCAATAAGAAAATAATTAAGATATAAATTAGTTGCAACTAGAAGTGAAGAGTTTACTATTTATGGATAAAATGGTTATAAGTGGACAAGTGGTTAGAAGTGGGTTAGCCCTAAAAATAAGGAAGTTGGGTTAAGTTGGTTAGAATATAACCCCTTGAGGAAGTGATCCGGGTGGATATCGGTGGCCACCCACCTTTTTCGACTGGCTCAAAACAGTTTTCTGGCAATTTTGGCAATTTACTATTTTTAGCAGGTTTTAACTTCTGGGGCCATTTTGAGGGCCTAAATGAAGGTTTTTTGAGATATAGGTTCTCAATGATAGCCAAAGGCATTATTGTGACCCCAAAATGAATCTCCTCGACGATACCTTTCCAACGAGCTATCACACGCCTAAAACGAAGATCGTATGCAAAAGTTACGACCCCGGGAAGTTGATGTACTAACTTACCCAAACGGGGCCCACATGACTTTTGGCGCTTCATATCCTAGGGTTAGGTTTTTGGATGTCTATGACTTTTGGCATTCTCGTATATTGTAAAAAGGCCTCCAGAGCCTCATTGTAATCATCTTCTCACGGATGCGAGTAGCAACCGCATCTCTTCTCAGAGATAAGCTACCAGCGCCCTAGCTAGTTTATTTCCATTCTGTCTGTAAGCATATTTCAGTCATTTGTTATTAATGAAATGAAGTCTTATTTCCGCTGCTTCTCTGTGTTTATGTGTATTTCTGTATTTCATTGTGTTCCTACATAAATCCGGATCAGTGGTATCAGAGCGGTCTGCTCATTCTCAATCCTTCTTTGCATGTCCCCAACGAGATCGGGGTATAAGGAGTTGGGGCTTGATCTGGTTGAACCTTTGCAAGATCAGCCTCGCAAACCCTGACGACCGCCCATGGGGGAAGAAAAGAAAGATGAGGGAGCAGGAGAGCCTATCAAAATGTTGCTCGAGGAGGCCCTCGAGAAACAAAGGAATGCGATGATGGACAACTTTGCCCAGATTCTTCAACGGATTCCGACTGGCAGTGCATCGACATCCAGAAGCCACTCTGGAGGTGCCACTCCTTTTAAGGTACAAGTAAACTTTGACATTACCATATTTGACGGTCAAATAGATGA
>JASDQU010737683.1:149415-171595 GCA_032191745.1 Picea mariana | reverse complement strand
CCCATTCTTTTTAATATGAGTAAAAGCATTAATTAAGGAAGAATTGTTTAGCTTATTCACCCATATTTCGGTAAAATTATCTTGGAACGAATCCCATCCATCAATGGAGGAATCTAGAAGGGATTTCTACCATGTTCATGCCTCCCCCTCAAGGGTCGACACAAACATCCACATCCTCATGTTCCACCTCAAAATCATCCAACAGTTTTGAAAAAGCATCCAAGTGGTCCTCAACTGATTCTCCTAACCTTCCTGCAAACAAAGCTAAGCATTTAAGCCAATTACGTTCAGGTAAGTCATGAGGATAATGTAAGAATGCAACAAAGATTAGTGGGTCAAAAGCAAAAAATATCCACCTTACTGGTGGCCTCACAGCTGTGGCCATATCATTAATCTCATATAGAAACAAGCACAATTTCTACCCTACTACTAGCTCGAGATGGAAATAAAAAGAAAGATGAATATGTCGAAGATACACTCACCATAATGCTCGCCGAAAATAAAAAAAATTACCTAATAACTCTTACGCTTACCAACTTCAAGAGGAGTTCTTGGTGAAATGGTAGTCTTGTTCCATAAATATGTTAGAGTTCCTTCAAGCTCAGAACTAGACCTTGTGAGGGAATTGAAACCGAAAGATATTCTTGTGTAAGTCCCCTATGGATTCGTCCCTGTATACTGTGGATTCGCCAGGTGAGTTAGAAAAAAAAAAATAAATAAATAAATAACTCACCGATTATCATTTTCCAAGGATGGCGTTCCCCGACAATGGGGCCAATTTGTCAACACAAATTTCCACCCTCCAATTGAGCTGATATAACTTGTTATTACAATGATGAAAACTAGGCTAATTAAAGGAGTAGGGCCCCAATTTTCATTGACCAAACCCCTCTCAGTTTAGGCTAGTTCTCACTAGCCTTTGGGGAGAGTCCCTAGGCACAATGAAGCGCCTTGTTGGCTGACCTAAGGTCTAATTTCTGTGTTAAAATTAAAAAATCAGCAAGTTGTTTTGTCTTGGAAAACGTGTGAAAGTGGTACAAAACAATGAGAAAATCGATCTTATACACTTGGAGGGAACCTGCAAGGTTAGCACAATGAATATAGATTGGAAAGAAGATGAAAACTATTCAAAAATATTGAAATTAACCATGATAAATAGTTCAGAAAATGACATATCAGATTGCAAAATTACCATAATATTGTCAAGAAAAGAGGTTTGAATGACAAACACACACTTCTTTATTGATCCGCTTACAAGAGAGCTTATTGCACCACACTTGACAAGCCTACAACCAATACCATGACCACTTTTCTCAAGGAGGAGCCACTAGACTAGACTAGACTAGAGAACAAGAGAGAAGAGAATGAGAGAGACACTATGTTGCTACTGCAAGAATCGACAAAATAACCAATGGAAAGACTCCAATATATATCTAGTGAGGGCGCACATCCAAGGGAAGAAGAGAGGAAACATGAGGAGGATAATAATAGGAACTAGGTGCATGATGGAAGCATGTGAAAAGTAAAAAAGCAAAGTAGAGTGGATGTGGAAGAGAAGTAGTGAGATAAGTGAGTCTGAGTGTGAGTTTGAATGCATGGAGAGGAGTAAATGCACATGGAGAGAGGATAATTAGTGTTCCATACTATTTTAAGGACATGTGAATGGAGTGAGTGGCGAGTTAAGTGAGAGTGATAAAAGCACCCAAGTCAACTGGAGTGAGGGGGTAGGTGAAGGATATATTTAGTTACCACATGAGTGAAGCTCAGTTTAACTCAAGCATGATGAAGACTATACAACTAAATTAATGTGACCCCTTCTCCCATCATTAATTAATTATCACATACTCAAATATTTGGACATATCCACCCTGTTTAGGTGGATGCCACATCATTTCATAGAGTTGCCACATGTCAACCATTGAGAATTCCACTTGGCACTACATGGATGATGACTAGACCTGCTAAATATAACAGTTGCTAAAAATATCCATCTGGTCCCAAAAATTTGAAGCTTGTCGAAATTGACCCAAACTTTCCACAAATGCTCAGCATGACTGGGCGAGCACCACCATGTGTCTACTGCTAAAAATAAAAAATCCTCGCATGTCCATTATATTATACTCATTGCATTTGCTTTTCTGTAAGGAATCTGAATCTGAAATCAGAATTGACATGCGAACCTTAGTGCTCAACCTACTAAAAATAGAAAGTCATACGAATTCCCTTGAATTTGTACTCATTGATCTTTTCTTTCCGCAAGGGATCCGAATATGCGATCAGAATCAACATGCGAGCCATGCTTCTTAACCTGCTTAAAATATTAATATGGGTCACATTATCCTGGAAAAGGTACAAAATACTCTGGATGTCTCAAGTATCAATACTACGCTCTCAGAATCTGAATCTGGGGCTTAGAGTCAAACTTGCTAAAACTAGAAATTTCCTACATGTCACCCAGAAAAGTGTCATCGGGCCTAGAATCCTGAAAGGACTCATACTGTATGCTCAAAACTGCCTCAAATTGTCAAGAGACCCGCTCAAACTGTGTCCCCTAAAAATTAGGAACACTTGCATCTCTCTCAAAATGCATGGAAACTAAGTCATCTTTGACTCTGAACCAACCAACCATGTATTGATCATGTACCTGCCTCATGTGGGAACCAACCTCCTGCTCAGCATAAGTGCTAAACTCTGGGAAAATCCTAGTATGCCAACCAAAATGCTGCAAGCTCTCTCTTAGCCCTCAAGTTTTTCCAGGGTAAAGATCTAGGGGTTAACAATGGCGAGTCAAGGGGATGAGATACCCTCGTGGGATGTCGAGAACCATAAGAATCTATGTTTCCATAAAACCAAACTGATTCCTTGTGAGAACTATGCAAGATGTACCAATGATGTTTTGTGAAGTGAGGAAAGTGTACCAAGAGTACCCCTGTAACTGTGTGGAAGGATAAAAAGGCCTTGTAAGCTGACCTGTGGTACCAAAGCCTGTCCAATGGGCCATGGAGTCAAAGTATATAATCTTCCACTGAAAAATGAAAACCAAGGGGTCTCATCCAAATCTTCTACCTACTACCATTCAATATGTACACTCCTCTCTGTGGTAAATATTTTGATGTCGACACAAGGGAGAGAGTCACTTAATTAGATGCCAATAACATAAACACATGTCAAGTGAGAAGGAACACCACCAATAATGACAATGGGTCCTAAGGTACGAGCACAACGTGTCACTGTGAAATATGTTTTGAATTTGAACAATGACAAGGATCATCTAATCAATGCCCAATGATAGTCATCCTTGTCAGATGCAAGATAACTACCAATAAGACTAACGACCAACAAGACACTCTACTTCTGGGTCATTTATAGATAATGTATCGAAGTAGATACAAGATGACTTGCTGATAAGAAGAGCAATGATGTCTCGCTTCCCTCAGCATGAAGTGATAACTCAAGAAGATCAAGATGAAATAACTAGGTACCATATCCCTATGTTGGATGAGGGGTGTGACTAACTCGAAGCAGAAGGCTCGGTGATAAGAGATGAGGAGACAAAACATAAGATGACTCAAGACTCTCCTATGTATCCTCAAATTACCCATTATAAAGGCTCAATTCTTTAGGAATGATGAAAAATGGGACCCCAATCCAAACTCTCTCTAATGATCGACACAAAGGCTCGACATGCATAAAATAGACATTCAAATTTTGACCCAGAAAAAGAACTAGTGGAAAACCATTTATTTATGAAAAGAAAGACACACAAGATGTGACCACATGCTGATATAATTAGGAAAAAATCAACGACACTTAAGCAAAGAGTGAAGTAGATAACTGAAGGGAAAAGACACTCCAAGGAAAATGTAGACCGTTGTCCTAAAAATGTAAAAATTAGCAAGAAGGAAATATTTAAATGACAATGCGGAAATGAAAGACAACTATCCTAGACCCAAAATTTTTTACCTCAAAGCTGCCATGATTAAATAATCATACTCAAAGGACCAATGTAACCATGCAACCAAATGATCAATCCGATGAGAGAGGTCAACAAAGTTAACCTTCCAGGGGGACCCACCATGAAATCTCATATGACCCAAAACTTCCTTGATGTACTTGCTGGTGAATCCATAATTGAAGGGTTTCAGTTGAATGAAGGTTGGTTGGGACTTAGAACATGGTTTTTCAACAGTAATAAGCACGATTTCATGAGAACTTAAACTCTTGGAATCTAGTTGTTGAGATAACTCCATCATTCTGAGCTCAACTAGGTCATGGTGAACTCTGATATCCAAGATCTGATCAATATCAGGACCTTGAAAAAAAAGATCTAGTTGTTGGACTGTAGGTAGAGTGTAAGGGACATCATCCTCTGGTTGAACCAAAAGTGGCTTCTCCTACCATAATGGTGTCTGATCAAGTTGTTCATGGACCACCGCTATGATAGGAAAGGATGAAAACTCTTGTTGACTGATCTCAACTTGGTTAACCTTTGTTTCCTCCTCTTGAAACTTTTCATCTTCACTAATGGGAGAAACCAATGAACACTCTTGAGTATTCAAATCTTCACCTTCATCTTCTTAAAACTCTACATGTGACTCAGATGGTGCAACTATTGGTTCTAGATCATCTAATTATATTGGGATATAACCCTCTTGTTCATCTCTGGGAACTTGATACGATGCAAGTTGTGGTTTATATTCAATAACACAGACTTCCTGCACTGCTTTAACAATTGATAGTTGAAAGTCATGGATCAGAATGAAGCCATAGGCTACCATAAAATATCTTTCCAGCTTAATAGTAGCAACCTAGGCCTCCTATAGAATTCGAGGTTCTTTATTCCACAGAAAAATACCCAAAATGCCATCAAATGTCTCAAGATAAAAAATCAAAGCACAAGCATCCTTAGGCCTTATAGTAATGGGAANATCAGTGACAGTTTCATCCCCATTCTTTTTAATATGAGTAAAAGCATTAATTAAGGAAGAATTGTCTGTCTTATTTTCCCATCTTTCATTAAACTTCTCTTGGAATGAATCCCATCCATCAATGGAGGCATCTAGAAGGGATTTTTATCATGTTCATGCCTCCCCCTCAAGGGTCAACACAAACATCCTCATCGCCACATCCTCATGTTCCACCTCAAAATCATCCAACAATTTTGAAAAAGAAGCCAAGTGGTCCTCAAATGATTCTCCTAACCTTCCTACAAACAAAGGTAAGCATTTAAGCCATTTATGTGTAGGTAAGTCATGAGGATAATATGGGAATGCAACAAAGCTTAGTGGGTCAAAAGAAGAAAATATCCACCTTACTAGTGGCCTCACAGCTACGACCATATTGTTAATCTCATATAGAAACAAGCACAACCACTACCCTACCACTAGCTCGAGATGGAAATAAAAAGAAATATGAAGATGTCGAAGATACACTCACCATAGTGCTTGTCGAAAAAAAAAAATCTTAAGAACTATTGCACTTGCTAACTTTGAGAGCAGTTCTTGGTGAAATGATAGTATTGTTCCATAAATATGTTCGAGTTACTTCAAGCTCGGAACTAGACCATGTGAGGGAATCAAAACAAAAATATCTTCTTATGTAAGTCCCCTGTGGATTCGTCCATATATCATGTGGAGTCGCCAGATGGTTAGAAAAAATAAAACAATTAAAGAAAAAAACTCATCGATTGTCATTTACCAAGGCTAGCGTTCCCCAACAACGATGCCAATTTGTCAGCACAAATTACCACCCTCCAATTGAACTGATATAACTTGCTTTTACAACGATGAAAATGAGGCTAATTAAAGGAGTAGGGCCCCAATTTTCACTGACCAAACCCATCTCCGTTTGGGCTAGTTCTCACTAGCCTTTGGGGGGGAGTCCCTAGGCACAATGAAGTGCCTTGTTGGCTAATATAAGGTCTAATTTATGCGTTAAACTAAAAAATTAGCGAGTTGTTTTGTCTTGGACAACGTGTGAAAACAATCCAAAACAGTTATAAAATCGATCTTATACGCTTAGAGGGAACCTACAGGGTTATCACAATGAAGATAGATTGAAAGAAGATGGAAACTATTCAAAATGATCGAAATGAACCATGATAAATAATTCATAAAATGACATATTAGATTGCAAAATTACCATAATACTATCAATAAAAGAGGTTTGAATGACAATCACACACTTCTTTATTGATCTGCTTACAAGAGTGTTGATAACACCACACTTGACAAGCCTGCAATCAGTACTATGACCACTTTTCTCAAGGAGGAGCCACTATACTAGACTAGAGAACAAGAGAGAAGAGAATGAGAGAGAGACTATGCTGCTACTGCAAGAACCGACAAAATAACCAATGACAAGCCTCTAATATATAGCTAGTGAGGGCACACATCCAAGGGAAGAAGAGAGGACACATGAGGAGGATAATAATAGGAACTAGGCGCATGATGGAAGCATGTGAAAAGGAAAAAAACAAAGTATGAGTGGATATGGAAGAGGAGTAGTGAGATAAGTGAGTGTGAGTGTGAGTTTGAATGCATGGAGAGGAGTAAATGTGCATGGAGAGAGGATAATGAGTGCGTCATACTATTTAAGGACACATGAATGGAGTGAGTGGTGAGTTAAGTGAGAGTGAGAAAAGCACCCAAGTCAACTGGAGTGAGGGGGTAGGTGAAGGATATATTTAGCTACCACATGAGTGAAGCTCAGTTTAACTCAAGCATGAGGGAGACTATACGGCTAAACTCATGTGACCCCTTCTCCCATCATTAATTAATTATCACATGATTGAATATTTGGAAATATTCACCCTGCCTAGGTGGATGCCGCATCATTTTGTAGAGCTACCACATGTCGATCTCTAAGGATGCCACTTGGAACTGCATGAATGATGACTGGACCTACTAAATATATCAGCTGCTAAAAATATCCATCTGATCCCAACAATTTGAAACTTCTTGAAACTGACCCAAAATTTCCACAAATGCTCGGCATGACTAGGCGAGCACCATCATGTGTCTACTGCTAAAAATAAACACTGTTAAAAATATAAAACCCTCACATGTCCATGATATTATACTCATTGCATTCGATTTTCCGCAAGGAATCCGAATCCGCAATCAGAATCGACATGCGAGCCCTGGTGCTCAACATGCTAAAAATAGAAAGTCGTCTGAATTCCCTTGACTTTATACTCATTGATCTCGTCTTTCCACAAGGGATCAAATATGTGATCAAAATCGACATGTGAGCCTCGTTTCTCAACCTGCTAAAAATTTTAATATGGGCCACATCATCTAGAAAAAGGTCCAAAAGACTTTGGATGTCTCAAGGATCAATATTGTGCTCTGAGAATCTGAATCTGGGGCCTAGAGCAAAATCTGCTAAAAATAAATTTTCCTGCATGTCACCTAGAAAAGTGTCATCGGGCCTAGAATTTTGCAAGGAATCATACTGTACACTCAGAACTCCCTCAAATTGTCAAGAGACCCACTCAAATGTTGGGTATATGTTATATTCTTTGCATGTGTGTGTGTGTGTGGGCGCGTTAGATTTGACAATTGTGTCTGACAATCCTAACTTCCTTCAGTCTTTGTGTCATGTGCGTCGAGCACTTTACTGGGGGGTCCCGAGGGGGGGGGGAAGGATTCCCCCCCTGGTTATTCGCATCGTTCGGGGAAATGCCCTAATTTTATTTTTTTGATGGTTTTTGCTATTTTAGCGGATTTTTCTATTTTTAGCGGTTTTCTAAATTAATCCCAGATTAAGGGATTAGAGTTTTGGTATCTACAGAATACCAAAAATATTGTATATATTGTATTGTGAATGGTGAAATTAATACAATGAAGAGTTGAAAGGTGTGACACCGAGGAAGACTGGTTTTCTCTCGGTTAAGGGTTTCCAACGTAAATCTCTATGTATTGTGTGTATGAGCCATTGATTAATTTATGTTTTTCTTAAGAATCTGTATGCATTGCTTTACTTCATAGGTTTAAAACTTACATTAAACTGTGTCTCCTAAAAATTAGCAACACTTGCATCTCTCTCAAAATTCATGGAAACTAAGTCATCTCTACCTTTGAACCAAGAAACCATGTATTGATCATGTCCCTGCCTCATGTGGGAACCAACCTCCTGCTCAGCATAAGTGCTAAACTCTGGGAAAATCTCAGTATGCCAACCAAAATGATGCGTGTTGGCTCTTAACCCTTAATATTTTCCAAGGTGAAAATATAGGGGTTAACACATCCCTCATATACATGTAGGGGATTCTAAGCACTACACTAGACACATCAACTGGTACTACATCTACCTCCACAGTTTCATCAATATAGTTAGCACTTATAACAATTTTGATTTTACACTACTTAGTGACATTGATCACATTGGTTGTGCACTTCTCTTTCTTTTTTTAAATTTTGAAATGAGAAGTTGGAAAATTTGGAATCATGTAATAAAAAATTATATTTCATATAACTTGAAACCATGTACCATGTGGCTTCAAAGTTGGAAAACAATGTAGACCTTTTTTTCCAAGAAATAAATAATTTAATTTTTTTTTGAGAAATGTAATATTATACATAGAACACTACCCACTAGTGAGTAGGTCATCTTAGCTTTTTCATATATTTAGAAAGTTTGAAAGGTAACAAAATCAAATCCTCGCATCTTTTTGTATTAACATACTCTTTTTATTTCAAATTGTCTAGGTAGTGGTGAAAGGTAATCTTACCACCATGAACTAAGTCAATCATTATCTTAAGGAAGGGCCTTTACAAGCATTTTCCCATTATATACCTGAGAAAATGGTTCTCTCTTGGGAGGAATTCAAAAATGGGTATGAGCGGGAACCCAGGATGAACCAGAGCCAAATGATTTATAGGTTTGGAGTTTTCAGCGTGGAGGAGGGTGGTAGGTTGTTAAGTTTCGATAGGTTTTAGCTAGAGTCTTCAGGATTTTCTCCTTACTTTATGTTCATTAGTCCCCACCATGAATATGGAGTCGTTCCCATTGTTCCTAGTTATATTTAACTTTCTCCCACAAACTTGGTTACATAGTGGAGATTTGTTTTGTTTTAGACTACTAACTTGGAGTTTTGGGGGCTTTTAACTTCGGTTTCTAACACTTCTAAGTTTTTCCAATTTTTAATTCAGTGGGTGTGGCTGGAATTAAATGATTTACATCCCTCACAAATCTCAAAGAAGTTAGCATTTAAGACCGGTAGCTGGACCCATGATTCCATTTAAAGTTGTTTCTTATTGTTGTTCTTGGAAACTGGTCCACTACTAGTGACTTTTGCGGGATGAACTCAGTGGAGCCCAGGTGGCTTACATGGAAAATCCTTGGCAGGCAAGCTTAGAAGATGATGTCAGTGCACTAATGGGTGCAGCTGACGAGGCCCTATGGAAGAGGGTGGGGCTTTTCGCTACTTCAGACTCCTTGGGAGTGGGTACGAACACATTTATTCACTCATCAAACGCTTTGACCTCATAACCTGCTACTCCAAATAGAGGGATTGTAGGCACTTCTCCCTCACTTACCAACTTTCTTCCTGGGTTGTCTAATAGTCATCTGTCTGTGGAGAAGGCTATGCCTATGTGTGGTCTGAAAGAGGGTGTTAGGGTCCCAGGTCTACCATGTTCACAGAGTAAGGTGGGAAAGACTTTGGGTACACCTGGGGTAGGTGTAGGCAGTGGAAGGCCAATAAGGTAGTTAAGATAATGGTTCTGGGGTCGGATATTGGTCTCAGGGAGACCTGTAGGATGGAATTGTGCAGGCTAGTTGGAATAATATATTACAACAATTTGTGTGATGTTTCTCTCCCTGTATGGGTTGAGAAAACATGGGCACCTATTTTAGGCTACATACCTGAGATATTGTTCTTAACCAAAGGTTGGTTAGGTTTCATTTGCAAAACACTGGAAGATTTCTCTATACTACTAGACAACAGGTGGGTGATTGGAGGCAGTAGCCCGATGTTGAAGCATTGGAGGGTAGCCTTCGACCCGACGACAAAACAATTTCAACAATGCCATTTGTGGGTTCTACTACCCTATTTACCCTTTCAAATCTGGAATGAAGGTGCCTTGAAGGCTATTGGAAACTCATTGGGTACTTACATTATGGTGGATAGGCAGACCCTTTCGACATTGTCTAGAAAGATTGGGAAAATTTTGGCTGAAATGGATATACACTGCGGGCTTCCAGAGGTTATTGAAATTGAATGGAGGGGCTGACGGGTACTACAGAAACTAGATTACCTCAAAATTCCCTTTAGATGTATCCTCTGTCACAGTATGGGTCACCTGTGGAGGCACTGTAATGGTTGTGTTGAGGAAGAGGTGTAAGAAGACACAACAATGCATAGAGAGTTTCAAGGCACCTCTCCAGAAACAGATTGCTTAGGGACTGGGATACTACACTTTTCAATGGAGACTTCTAGCTAGACATATCCTTTGGATACGCTTATAGGTAAGTTAAAACTTCACTGTCCTACTCTTTTTTCTACTTTGTCATTTTGGGAAAGGGATTCTCAGGATTCTTCTTGCTGGATGAAAAATTATACTTCCAAGGATGAGGTGTCCTCTGAGGTGGATAGGGATTTTTTTGGTCCTCCTTTAGTGGGTTCAACGCGACAGGTGGATGGGGTTACCTTCGAGGTCGGGTTAGCGGGGGATGATTCTTCAAAGTTTTCAGTGAGTCATGCTCATACAATTGTAAAGGAGATTCAGTCGGGCCCTCCCTTAGGAATTGTTGAACCTAGTTATCCAGACTTATCCTCTCCATCAACCTTACCTCTGTTTTGGGATATTACACCTCTTCCTAGATGTCGTGAACCAGATGAGGATGACACTTCCCTTAACGTTGTATTGGATTCCATAATTATGTCCATTCGTGACACAAACTCTACTGTCCAGTTACCTATTTACTTGGGAAACTCTGTATATGGAAATTCAACAAATGGTGGGGAGGCCAATTCATTGTGTCAATATTATGAGGGGGGCAGGAAAGAGTACGCTTGGTCTAGGGGCCTGGGTATTGAATACTCACCGATTAAGACCAGGGGTTCTCGAAAGAAAATGATGGATCTGACCTATAGATTTTTCATAAGCTAGGTTAAGCATGAATTTTATTTAATTTAATAATTTCACTTAACCATAAACAATAATGTTGCAGCAACCAGGATCACAAGAAGAAGCACCATGCACAAGAACACAAGAAGTACCCTGGGAAACCCTTCTCAACAAGGGAAGAAAACCCAACCAAATCCTTTGCTATATTCTTCAAGAGAAAGACCTCCACCTAGATAAACCCTATCACACAAGAGGGGGCTTCAAACCCTAGAAATTTAGCACCCAAGAGAGGTGCACACCTATTACCAAAGAAGTGTACTTGCTAAAATTTCCAAACTCACAAGAAGGATATGATTCCACAATGGGGATTTTCCCTTTACTTATATTAGACTTGTTATATCAACTAAAGTGTCTATTGGCTCAACAGGGCCGACCTCACTAAGTTAATATTATTATTATTATTATTATTATTATTATTATTAACCATATTAATTATCTTTTACATTTATTATTAATCATATTAAGGTGGGGTCGACCTGTACCCTTTACATGAAAATTAGGGTTACAGGCAAGTCTGACTCTTGAACAACATATAGCAAAGGATATGATACACCCACTAGTGCTCATCCACTAGGGTCACATCCATAGGGATGTCATAGCTTTGGCTCACTGCATTACACAAAAGAACCAAATCTACACATGTTCAGTTGTGCTCATCCACAGGCACATCCACTCTATAGATCTTCTTTCCCACTTCCTCACATAGGAGAATCATCTGGATTTTTCTCGTCAACTCTACTACTCAGAGGAGGATAACACTTCATCTTCATTTATGTTCACATGATAATGCACCCAACACTTTGGGATTTCACACGTTCACCTTGTTCTCAACCACAGGCACGTCCAACTCATCAGATCCCCTTTCCCATTGGATAATCATTTGGAGTTCTTCTCACTCTTTGAATGGAGGAGGTCATCTCTATGTTCCTAGCTCTGTATCAGGCAGGAACCACATACACTTCTTAGGGGATTTCTCTCAGGTTTGTAAGATGAGAGAAATACTTCACATAACTGCAATGATCCACACCTCACAGGTTTGTAAGTTTGAGAATGTCTCACATAGATGCATTTATCAACACTCCCTCTCATCTAGGGAGACATTATTTATCATGCCAAGTCTCACACGAATGTATTTTGATTTTTGTCTTGGTTGGAGTCATCGACACTCTCTCTCGACTGGGGATCCATTCTTCATGAAGTTAATTTGGTGAATATATCTGCAATCTGCTCATGTGTAGGAAGGTACTGCATGTGTATGATTTTCCTCTACATCATATCTATGATATAGGGATATTTCATCTCGTCGTGTTTCGATCCATCGGGAAGCACTAGGTTTTTAAGGATATTTACACACAACTCTTGGTTATCATCATAGGAACCATCTCATGATCAAGTAAATTTGTCAAAATCTTGTGAATCCACATTGTTTCGCACACTCGATGTTATCTACTCTTCCTCTATGGTACTCAAGGCCACAGAGTTTTGTTTCTTGTTGTATTAGTAAACCATGGAAAAATTCATGGTAGAACATCAACCAGATGTGCTCTTTCAATACACTGTACTTTCTGCTCGATCTGAATCTTCATATCTTGCAAAATCAAGTTCACACTGGAGGCATATATCAGGCCATATCCAAATGTGCCTCAATATATGTTTTATTGTTGTCTAGTGAGTCTGTCTCGGTTGGCTCATGAAATGACTAGGCATACTCATTGCATGGCATGAATCAAGTCTGGTGTTAACTAGATACATCAGTGATCCAATCGACTGTGGATCAATCTCATCTAAATCATCATCATTCATTTTCTTCAAATCCATCATGGTGGTTTTTCATTCTGTCATACTGAACTTCTTAAATATTCCCACTGTATGTTTTCCTTGACTTAGGAAAATCTCATCGGTCCTCTATCATACTTATTGTCCCAAGAAGTGGTGCATCATACTCATATACTTCATATCAAAATCAGAAGTCAAAGCTTATTTATATTCAACAACAAGACTTTCTTAATAAGTCGTCAAGGTCAGACTCTCATCACCAATACTGTAACAATAAAGGTTTGGATCAACATCACTATTGCTAAAACCCAAACTCATCAAGAATCCATCCATCTGATATAGTTTCTAACTCATAGATGGTACTAGTATGGATGGAAGTGTATCGGGTTTACTAGATCAAGTGTCTCATCATAGGCAACTCCCCCTGTTTGTGAGAAACCTCTAGCTATAGGTCTCGTTTTGTATTTCTCGACACTTTCATCAGCTCTAGGTTTGATCTTATAGATCCACTTGGAAGTTACCACAAACATCTCTTCTAGTATTTGAATAATATTTTATACATCAATTTTAAGGTATATGGGTATTCTTCTATTATGGCATCTTGCCATACCTATTCTTTTGTTGCTTCTCTGAGACAAAGAGGCTCAACATCAATAAAGTGGATCATGACTGAAGGATAGCTTGAAAATTTTTTTTGCTTTCTCGGAATGTGCCTTGAGAGGCTTGTATGTTTCTCTGCCTCTTTCAAAGTGAGTCTAGGTAGGCCTTTTATGCCTTATTGCAATATCTCTAAACATATCAACTGGAGAAACTGGATCAAGTGGAATAATGTTTGTCTCCCTTTGGACTGCTGAAGGGGGAGAAGGCATTATCTCACTATCAATCTCCATCTGATATTTTTTGGATCTTTGAAAGGATTTATTTATTATAGGGACATTGTTTATGCTTTTTCTTGTATGATGAACAAGTATGGTTTGGACTCCCATACCAGGGATAATGGTCCAAATTTTTGAGATCTCCCATACTAGGAATAATATCCTTTATTTATTTAAAAAAATGCAATCAACTGTAAATTTAGAGATCAATTGATTTACCTAGTTGTAGTCATGTCCTTTTCGAGGAAGTATTTCTCCTCACTCTTCTCTTCACTCTTTTGAGGTGGATCTGGATCAATGTCAGCGGTGGAAGCATATTGTCTTCCCTTCTTCCTGGTTGGATAGTTCCTTGCAATGTGTCCATACTTGTCACATCTGAAGCACTAAATTTATGAGGCATCTTTTCTCTGATAGCCTAGATTGGATGAATATTTTTCACCTTTAAATGTTTGCTTGAAATTTCTTTTGAATTTTCCTCCCTTCTTTGTATGAAGTGCAAGAGCGTGGTTTTCTTAAGAGGAATCTTCCACTCCTTTATTTCTAAGTCTAAGTTCTTCTTGAGTGCAATCTGTTCATAGGCGCTCAAAGATTGGTAGAGCTTCTCTTCCAATGATACTCTGAATTAAGGGCTCCCATGATTTTGGAAGATTCTGGAGAGTGGTTAAGACAATTTCTCTATCAGACATGATTTCCCCAATGGTCTCTAGTTGTTCTTTAATCTCTGATAACTTCATAAAGAAGAGTGCAACTATGTCATCATTCTTCATCTTGGTACTTTGAAGTTGTCTCTTTAAGGTAAGATCTCTGAGAGTGTTGTCACTTTCAAACATTCCTTTTAAGGTTTTATGCATATCATAGGTTGTCTTCAGATTGGCAATACGGGGCAAGAGATGATCTCTTACTGAGTAGATAATTTTTTTTCTTTCTTTGACATCTTCTTCTTTTCTTATATTCTTCTCAATATATGTAGTTTTGTTTGGTAGATTTTTAGTTGTCACATCCAAGAGAAGCTTTGATTTACAGGTGATGAAGTTGCTTGCTCCATCAAGCCTATCTTCTACTAATGTTTTATTATTCATTTGATTGGTTTCTTGAAACACTTGCCGACTGGAATTTGAAAACCTAATGATAAGGTTAAATTAGAAACCTTGGATTATTTTGGACTTATGAATGCCAACAATCAATTTGATAATGTCGTAGAGATGCTTGTTGATTCAGGAGAATGTTTCTTCAGAAATCCAGAATTAATATTCTGCAAGAAATTTCGACACCCTAGAAACACTAGGGCCAAAAATCAAAATTTCTCGGAATTTCGTTTTGAGAGCTTCTGGAGATGCATTGGAAGAGGTCATACTCTTCTATGCCAAAATTATCCCCAACATCCAAGTATTAAGGGCTGAATCGCCATTGAAAGGGAGGTTGTACAGATTTTTCTGGAAACCATAGGAGGGTCATACAGTTCTGCAAAGGGTGTGATGAGACTTGGTGGATGCTTGTGCAGTGGGTTCTTTTAAGACCTATGCTTTGATTCCATGTTGATTTTTCATAGGATAGGTTAAGCATGAAGTTTAATTCATTTTAGCATTTCACTTATCCATAAACAATAATGCCAAGTAACAACCAAGATCACAAGAGGAAGCACCATGCACAAGAACACAAGAAGTACCCTAGGAAACCCTTCTCAACAAGGGAAGAAAACCCAACCAAATCCTTTTCTATATTCTTCAAGAGAAAGACCTCCACCAAGATAAACCCTAGCACAAAAGAGGGTGCTTCAAACCCTACAAATCTAGCTCCCAAGAGAGGTGTGCACCTTTTACCAAGGAAGTGTACTTGCTGAAATTTCCAAACTCACAAGAAGGATATGATTCCACAATGGGGAATTTCCCTTTACTTATATTAGACTTGTTCTGTCAACTGAAGTGTCTATTGGCTCAACAGGGCCGACCTCACTAAGTTAATATAATTATTATTATTATTATTATTATTATTAACCATATTAATTATCTTTTACATTTATTATTAATCATATTAAGGTGGGGCCGGACTGTACCCTTTACATGAAAATTAGGGTTACAGGCA
Organism: Picea mariana; assembly: GCA_032191745.1. Lineage (NCBI taxonomy): Eukaryota > Viridiplantae > Streptophyta > Pinopsida > Pinales > Pinaceae > Picea > Picea mariana. Next base: position 155,727 of record JASDQU010737683.1, on the reverse strand, counting down.
GGTCTGACTCTTGAACAACATATAGCAAGGGATCGGATACACCCACTAGTGCTCATCCACTAGGGGAACATCCATAGGGATGTCATAGCTCTGGCTCACTGTATTACACAGAAGAACCAGATCTACACACGTTCACCTTTGCTCATCCACATGCACGTCCACTCTACAAATCTTATTTCCCACTACCTCACACGAGAGAATCATCTAGAGTTTTCTCGTTAACTATGTTGCTCAGAGGAGGCTAACACATCATCTTCATTTATGTTCACATGACGATGCACCCAACACTTTGGGATTTCACACGTTCACCTTGTGCTCAGCCACAGGCATGTCCAACTCATCAGATCATCTTTCCCACTGGATAATCATCTGGAGTTCTTCTCACTCTCTGAATGGAAGAGGTCATGTCTATGTTCCGAGCTCTATCTGAGGCAAGAACCACATACCCTTCTTAGGGGCTTTCTCTTAGGTTTGTAAGATGAGAGAAAGACTTCGCATAGCTGCAATGATCCACACATCACATGTTTGTAAGTTGGAGAATGTCTCACATAGTTGCATTCGTCAATGTGACCTCCCTGCAAACTAGAACTTGTTCACCTACCACTGACTGTGGGGCACTTAGAGCAATGAAAACCCTGTCAAGGGAAAAGTAATGATATTGATCTCCATAAATCTTAGAGGGTTTGGGGGAACCCTAAAATCATCCTCTATCTGTCGTTTATTGGATAAAACGCACCCTGGCATTTTGTTTTTACGGGAAACTTTAGTACATGAACAAAAACCTAGAGCCTTTACGATCAACTTTTGACCTTCCTGGGTTTCATGTGCGATAGATTCTGTTGGTAACTCCGACAGAATTTTGGTGTCTTGGGACCCAATCAAATATGATTTGGTACCTTACCTCTCCTCTGGTGGCATTTTGTTGACATGAAGGTGTATTGCAAGCAATAGGGAGATCACTTTGCTAAATATCTATGGGCTATGCTCGGAGCGGAAAATATTTTGGAATAATGTGGAAGAATGTAGTCTATATTCACATAAGAATCTGGTTATAGCAGGGGATTTGAACTTAACCATTTCGATGGGTGAGTTCTGGGGAGGATCGACCCAAGAGGGTTGTCCTGACCTAGAGAAATGGGTGAACTGGTACTGACTCAATTGTAAAGAGGCTGGATAGGATTCTAATTTCAGAAGAGATTTTAACCAATGTGGGCCTTTACAGATCCTGGGTGGAGTACCCCTATGTCTCGTACCACGACTCAGTATTATTACAGTTGGAGATCACACCACTTTTCAAGGCATATCTGTTTAAATTAAATTCACAGTGGTTGTTTGAAAAGGATTTTATTAGTATTGTTCATAAGGTCTGGAACGATTCGAAATATTTATCTGAAGGAGGTAAACAATGAAGGTTATTCTGGAAACTAAAAGAACTGAAGGCCCATACAAAACTTTGGGTAAAGGGAAGCAAATGCAGGGACTTGATACATCTGGAAAAATTGAAAGAAGATATTAAAGTTACACTACAAATTTGACGGGAGGTGCGTTGTTACTGGAGGAGGAAAGACACCATAGTAATCTGGAACAAGAAAGGAACAAGTACCTAAAGCAAAGGAGGTACTTTGGAGACACCGTAATAGGGCGATTTTGATTCAAAGTGGTGATCAAAACACAAATTTTTTTCACCAATTTTCCAATTACAAGAGAAACCAGAAACATCTATGGGAGATTTTAGATGACACTGGGACTTTACACACTGGACGAGAGGAATTAAAGATGAGGCTGTGAATTACTACAAAAATTTCTTCAAGGCTCAGGAACAACCCTCTACTTTCGATCAAGTCAGAGTAGTGGGGATTTTCTCCCACTTGGTTACCTAGGAAGAAGCTAGATCTCTGCATTGCCTTCTCAATTTGGGTGAACTGAAAGAGGTATTATCTCTGTTCAAGAAAGATAAAAATCCAGGGCCCGATGGCTGGACAGTTGAGTTTTTTTTACATTTCTTTGATTTGGTTGGGGAGGACCTCTTAGAGATGGTTGAGGAATCGAGATCGAGGGGAATTATTGTTGGAAGCCTTAACTCTACTTTCTTAATTCTAATACCAAAAGTGAATAAGCCAGTTTCTTTTTGGGGATTTCAGGCCAATTTCCTTATGTAACTTCTGTTATAAATTAATTTAAAAAATTATTGCAAATCAGATTAAACCTATCCTTTCCAGATCACTCTCAATAGAGCAGTTGGGATTTTTGAAAGGTAGGAAAATCCAAGATTTCATTGGAACATTGCATGAATGCCTCCATAGCATTAAAAAAAAAATCCCTTGTACTGAAGCTAGATCTATAGAAATCTTACAATTGCATAAATTGGGATTATTTAAGGTTGATTTTAATTCAAGTGGGTTTTGGTACTCTGATGACCAACTGGATTATGAGTTGTGTCATTTCCTCATCCTTTGTTGTTTTACTTAATGGGGAGGCTACACATTTTTTCAGAAGTGGTAGAGGTTTACGACAAGGGTGCCCATTATCCCCTTTGTTGTTTATTCTGGTTATGGAAGGTCTAATTCTATTACTAAAGGAAAGTAAACGAGAAGGGAAGTTGTTGGGAGTTAAGATGTCCATAATTATAAAAATTCTCCACTTATTTTTTGTGGATGATGTACTAATCATGATTAGTGCCACTCTGCAAGAATGGATGGAGATTGATACTCATAAAATTGTTCTGTAAAGCATCTAGTCTACAGGTAAATGAATAAAATACAACGGTTCTATATGAGGGGCTAACATAATCAGACTTAATTCCTTTCAAGACTTTACTCCCATTTACTTTTACCGATCTTTCAATTGGATTCAAATATCTTGGTTATTACTTAAAGACTAGGCTGCATAAAGTTGAAGACTGGAGCCAGTTGTTGGAAAAGGTGGAAAAAAAAATAGGACATTGGTGCAATAGGTGGCTATGTTTGGGTGGTCGGTATATTTTAATGAAATCGGTTTTGGAAAGCCAGCTGGTATACTAGATGTCTTTGGCGGCCATCCCCTACTCAGTTTTAAACAAGTTAAGGAAAATTGTGTTTAATTTTCTCTGGAATGGTAACAACGACACACATCATTATCATCTTTGCAGGTGGAAAACTCTATCTAAACCAAATAAATGCGGTGGATGGGGATTTCACAATATCTTCCATTTCAACAAATCCTTGGTTGTTAATAGTCTCTGGTGAGTGTTAACACAGGATGGATTTTGACACAAAGTTATTAAAGATAAATATATTCCTTTTACCACTGTCATAAATTGGTTCAGGTCGACATCTTTTCAACAGACAACGGCTTCAAGAATATGGAATAACCTCTTAAAATCGGTCCACTTGATCACACACTAGCTGAGTTGGATTCCAGGTTCGGGACATCATGTTGTTCTCGGTAGAGACAGAATACTAGGGATGGGAGACAGATCCTCTCTCTCTCATACTGTTATTTCTTTTTTAAGACAAAAAAACATTCTGTTACTCTCTCAGGCTACAGGACAACTTGATCAAGTCTCCTCTATGAGTAACTAGATCAAGAGTAATGAGTTGGGCATTTCAGGGGACCTGGCAGCAGAATGGGATCGATTTCGAATAATACTTATTGGTTCAGGAGCCTCCATCTAGGATAAATATGATGAATTGATGTGGATCGAAGGTGATACTTCAGGATCACTTACTGTCAAAAATGCATATATGGCTTTAATATCAACTCAGAGGATGCCGAGTTTTGGAGGATGGAGGCTAAAAGTTTAGAAATGGGATATACAACTTAAAATTAAACTATTTATCTGGTTGGCAGTGGAAAATAAAATTTTAACTTGGGATAATCTACAACAAAAAGGTTGGGAAGGTCCAAGTCGGTGCCTATTATGAAAACAAGAAAATGAAAATATTAGCCATCTTTTCATACATTGCTCATTTACAAAATCGATCTAGGAGAGAATTAGAAATGGTCAAAAGTCAAAAAAAGTTTGGGAAGGGAATACACTGTCGGACTATTTTAAAATCTCGACAGAGGACAAGTCTGTTCCCATTATTCTAGCTACTCATATTTGCTGGTATATTTGGTTAGAGAGGAACTTTGCTATTTTCGAGAAGACTTCTCCATCTATTCACTATGTGGTCATCAAGACACTTGGATCACTGAAAAGGCACTTGACACCTCAAAAACATATCCCATTACGAGCTTGTATGATTTCTCAGCACATTGATCTTACAATTGCATGTTTTGATGGGGCCGCACAAGCAAGTGGTAAACAGTGTAGAGTGGGGGGGGTTTCAAAACTCCTAATTTAACAATGTATAGATGGGTTTTCAACTGTGGGGAAGGCACAAATACAAGGGAAGAACTATTGGGCGTATGGGCAACACTTACGCTGGCAACACATTTATGTTTTCAAAAACTCCAGGTTCTGGGATATTCTAAAGTAGTTATTGAATGGATAACCAACAAAGGAAGACTTCAGGCTTGTGCAATTGAAGAAGGAAGCTCAAAATAAAGGAATTAATTAATCACTTTCAAGAAATCAGTTTTGAGCACATTTCCAGGTAATATAATAAGGAGGCAGACTTTCTTTCAAAACAAGCATTACAAGAACCTGAAGGCAGAATTACTTTTTACAAATGGAACAATGGGACTAAAGGTCCCAAGAGACGCCTCATCCTTTACTAGTGCTAGTCCTTTTTTGTTTCAGTATTGGCCATGCTTACTACAATTTGACTTTTTCCTTATAGTTCGGTGGATAAAAGTACTTAGACAGATGTATCCTCTCCTAGTTTAGTTATTTTCGTTTTTATGCTTACTATTTTGAATCATTGGTCATCTTTGACTTGTAAGGATTGGTATATCGGGTGATACTTTTTGATATCCTTAGTACATTTTGGATAGTCTTATGAACAAGAAGATGTAAACAAATTATATTCACTAATATAATTGAGCAATTTTTCTATTGGAAAAAAAAAAAAAACATTTTCTCTTTACATTTTCTTAAGGTAATGATTGGCTTAGTACATGATGATTATATATGACCTTAATGAAGACCTTCCACTTGAATAATAAAGTCAATTATTATCTTAAGGAAAGGTCTTTACAAACACTTTTCCATTATATTCTCTTAAGGTAATGATTGACTTAATAGATGATGATTATAGATGACCTTGATAATAAATATAACACTAACTCCAATTGAAATTAACACATTGAAGAGAAACTTAGACCACCAAAAAGAAAGAACCTCCATTAACACACCGCAAGGGGATTGGGAATTTAGAAACGTTATTACGAAATCATTTGACAATTGCCACAACCTCGAAGTAAAGTTCAAAGTTAAAACATGTCATTTCAAGGTTGTGGAGAATTCAAACCTCTCGAAGTTCAAAGTCAAAACATGTCATTTCAAGGTTGTGGAGAATTCAAACATGTCATTTCAAAATTTCGTACAAATTATAATAACAATTCTTGATAATGCTTGGCGCTCGCCCAAAAGAGGGCAACAATACATTTGTACAGTTGCAGGAAATCACGATCCCATCATGATGCATGGTCGCAAGAAGGGGTGAATGAAATTTATAGATATCATCAAGCAAGCAGGTGGACCGCATCAACTGCAACAGACATCATTTACTTTCTCTTCTTCAAAACGTTGTCTCCATCCACACACACTCATTTTGGTGATTTATACAGGCCACCATATTTCTATTAATATGAGGCAGATTTCAATGCCCATTACTCATTTTCTGCAGCATTCTCAACATGGCGACCATGCTCATCACCTCATTGTTCTTCCTCCTGCTGCTGCTGCTGCTCCTCCAGTACTCTGTAATAATGTGTAAAGAAAATGATGGCATAGCCGTCGCACTTCACAGAAGCAAACAGTCTCTGCATGCAGGACTTCATGTGCAGGAGGACGTCGGGGGTTCGAACCTGGACAAAGATTGCGAGAGTCTCGCCAGGATGGTGGAAGCCACCAGGTATCGAGCCCGGGCGCTGAAGCGCGGAATGCACCGTGACCACGGCAAGATAAACAAGGGAAAGGAAAGTGCCGGGGAGTCTCTGTACGCTCGCAGCTTCGGAGGTTATTCAATCCAATTCTTCTTGGGCACTCCTGCGCAGGATCTGTTGCTCATCATGGACACGGCCAGTGATCTGGTGTGGGTGCCGTGCACGGGAAATTACACTTGCATCGACTGCCCCGTAGACAGCACCTCCAACGGGGTTTTCCTTCCGAGGATGTCGTCGTCTTTTCACCTTGTAACATGTGCTGATCCAAACTGCCAAGTCCTT
>JASDQU010737683.1:90076-144215 GCA_032191745.1 Picea mariana | reverse complement strand
GGGTGGTTAAGAAGGTATTAGAAAACAACCCTTTGGGCTCTGATTTACTAGTTAACAGTGTTACTTTTCCTTCTGGGGTAAGGGGGAATCAAGTATTTTGTCTTCTGGTTGTCTTGGTACCTTAACTATTTTGGAGACACTTTCAACTCGGTCCTCGAGCCTTGTTGACCCTGTACTACCTCCTCTCTCCCCTTCTATGAATTTATCACAGATGGCTTCTCCCACTCCAGTTGAGTCTGTACCTATCCTGAGATGTCGTGAGTCTGAGGAGGGTGATACCTCGTTGAGTGTGGTTCTGGACTCTCTTATTCCTTATTTACGTGATAATAATCCTCCAGCACAATTACCTACCTATTTTGGGAATGCCATTTTTTACCCTTCTACTATCACTGGAGAGTTTAGTACTACGGTTACTCATCCTGTAGAGACAGGGAAGGACTAGTCCTGGTCACGAGGACTGGGAATAGAAAATTCACCAGTAAAAACAAGAAGTACAAAGAAGAAATTACAGGCGAAAACTGACTCTTCTATAATTATTGATCTGTCCTCGTCTGATAGTGGGGCACTTAGAGCAATGAAGGCCCTAGCAAGGGCTAAGTAATGATTATACTCTCACTTAATCTCAAAGGGGTTGGAGGCACACTTAAATATGCCTCGTTTCGACATTTATTGGATACTACCCATCCTAATATTGTTTTCCTTCAGGAAACTATGGTTCATGAACAAAAAGCTCGGTCCTTTATGAATAAGTTTCTTCCTTCCTAGGTGTCTTGTGTTGTTAGTTCTGTTGGTACTTCGGGCAGTCTATTGGTTTCGTGGGATCCTTACCTTTTTAATCTGGTTCCTTACCTTACTTGTGGTGGAATTTTGTTAAAAGGTTCTATTTTTGCAACAAAGAGGGAGATCAATCTACTTAATGTTTATGGTCTGTGTATGGAGCGTAAATTTTTCTGGAATATTTTAGCAAAGAATGGTTTGCTTTTTATGAAAAATCTAGTGGTAGCGGGGGATCGAAATTTAACTGTTTCTATTGAAGAGGTATGGGGCAGATCAGAAAACTTGGGTCCTCAAGCGGGTTTCTTCAGAGATCTCTTTCAAGCCCACAAACTTATAGATGTACAACCAGATAAGATTGTCCCAACTTGGTGAAATGGGCGCTCAGGTATCGATTCTATAGCTAAATGACTGGACATGTTTCTTGTTTTGGAGGATCTTCTATTGAGTGTGGGTCTATATATATCCTAGGTGGAGTACCCCTTCGTCTCAGATCATGCCCCTATTCTATTGCAGCTGGATAACACTCCTCTTTTCAAGGCATATCCCTTTAAATTTAATTCTCAATGGATTTTAGACAATGACTTCAACAGTTTGGTTCATAAACTCTCGAGTGATCAGAAATATTTATCAGAAGGAGGCTGACAACGTCGTTTAATCTAGAATTTGAAGGACTTAAAAACATGTACTAAACATTGGGAAAAAAATCTAAGAGACAGGAAATAAAAATGCTGGAGAACTTGGAAGGTAAAATAAAACATCATTTATAGTTGTTATCGGGTGGCTCTAAACTTTCGGAGGTGGAGACTAATCTCATTAAACTGGAATTTGAAAGGAATAAGTTTCTAAAAGAAAAGAAATAATTGTGGCGATAACGAAGTCGGGCTATTTGGGTTCAAAGTGGTGACCAAAATACTAAGTTCTTTCACCAGTTTCCCAGTCACAGGAGAAATAGTAAACACATTTGGGATATCCGAGATGTCATTGGGTCAGTTCACATTGGTCAGGAGGCAATTATAGTGGAGGCTGAAAATTACTACAAAAAATTCTTTAAATCCCTGGATCATTCTTACCCAGTTGAACAGGTTGGGTGGCAGGAATTTTTACACGATTGATAAATGAGGAGGAAGTGAGTGATCTCTATAAACCAATTACTTTGGAGGAATTAAACATGGTTTTATCCTTGTTTAAAAAAGACAAAAGTCCAGGGCATGATGGTTGGACAATGGAATTGTTCATTCATTTCTTTGAACTGGTGAGCGTGGATCTGTTAGTGATGGTTGAGGAAAATCGGTCTAGTGGTCACATTGTAGGAAGCCTAAAATCTACTTTTTTAGCTCTAATTCCAAAAGTCAATAAACCAGTAAATTTTGGGGATTTCAAACCTATTTCTTTGTGTAATCTTGTTTATAAAGTCATATACAAAGTTATTGTTGTCAGAATTAAACCGATATTATCTAAGGCTCTTTCGACAGAGTAGCTGAGATTCCTGGAAGGCTGCCAGATCCATGATGCAATTGGAGAAACACATGAATGCTTACATAAAATCAAAAAGAAAAATTCAAAAGCCCTAATTCTGAAGCTAGACCTATAGAAAGATTATGACTGTTTTAATTGGGATTTACTAAGGATGATTTTAATCCAAGTGGGTTTTGGAAATCAGCTGACAAACTGGATTATGAGCTGTGTGGAACCTGCGTCCTTTGTTGTCTTAATTAATGGGGAGGCCACACATTTCTTCAGAAGTGGTAGAGGATTACGACAGGGGTTCCCTCTGTTGTTTATTCTTGTGATGGAGAGTCTGAGCCTTTTATTAAAAGCAAGTCTACGGGAAGGAAAATTATCAGGCGTTAAAGTCTCCAGACTTACAAAAATCCTTCACCTTTTTTTTGTTGATGATGTTTTATTATTGACAAATGCCTCCGTGTATGAGTGGAAGGAGATCGAGAGTCTTATAAACAAGTTTTGTATTTTCTCAGGTTTAAAGTTAAATACAACAAAGTCGACAATACATTATATTGGACTATCAGAGACAAAAAATTCTCCTTTCAAGCTTATTCTTCCGTATAATTTCATAGACCTCTCCTTGGCCTTCAAATACCTCGGATATTTTTTAAAGGCATGATTACAGAAAGAGAAAGAATGGAATTGGCTTTTGGCTAAGGTGGAAAAGAATATTGGTCACTGGAGCTATAGATGGTTATCCTTGGGTGGTAGGTATATCTTATGTAAGTCTATTCTGGAAAGCCAACCAGTTTATTGGCTATCACTGGCATCTACTCTGTTCTCCATTCTAAAAAAAATAAGGAAAATACCTTTTAATTTTCTCTAGAACAGGATTGGTGAATCTCATCATTATCATCTCTGTCATTGGGATACTTTATCTCTACCAAAACACCATGGTGGTTGGGGCTTCTGAAATATCTTTTCTTTCAGTAAAGCTTTGGCTGCGATGACTCTTTGGCGGGTACTAATGAAGGATAGAATTTGGCATAAAGTTATAAAGGATAAGTATCTCCCATTCACTACAATCAAGAACTGGCTTAGATCGACTACTTTCCATCAGCCTTCGGCATAAAAAATTTGGAACAATCTTTTAAAGTCTATATACTTGATTACAAATTGGTTGAGCTGTAATCCTGGTTTGGGGCATCATGTGGTTCTTGGTAGAGAGAATTATGCGGATGGGAGACTTATCCTTTCTATCTCATTCACTTATTGATACTCTTAGACATAAACAAATTACAATATTAGACCAGACTTGGAGACAACATGAACATGACTCTCTTTTGACTTCTTGGGTCAACAGTTTGGATCTGGACATCACTGGTGATTTGGCAGTGGAGTGGGAGCGATTTCGTTGGGCACTTCAAGCCTCAGGAGTATCCATACACGATAAGGAAGATAACTTGTTGTGGATTTGGGGTGACTCTTCAGGATCCCTCATGGTAAAAAATGTTCATATGGATTTTTTATCTACAAAAAACTTGTCGATCCTTACATGATGGAGAATTTTTTTATGGAAGTGGGACAAAATCAAACTATTTATGTGGTTGGTAGTTGAGAATAAAATTCTGACTTGGAATAATTTACAACATAGAGGATGGTCTGGTCCAAGTCGGTGTCAGTTATGCAAAGAGGATTCTGAAGATACTTCTCACCTATTCATCCACTTCCCTTTTACTAAGCTTATCTGGAAGAAAATTAAAACTATCAAAATGTACAATCATGAATGGAAAGGGAATAATTTAGCTAGATGTTTCACAAAATCGACAGTGGATAAGACTGTACCATCCTATTTAGCTGCTCTTATTTGTTGGTTTATTTGGTTAGAAAGGAATTATGCCATCTTTGAAGGGAAAGAGCCATCTACTAAAGCGATTGTCATCAAGACTCTTGGTTCTCTAAAAAAGTCTGTGGTATCGAAACATCCTCCTTTTAGTTCTTGTTTGATAGCTCATACACTTGATTCCACAATGGCTTGTTTCGATGGAGCAACTCTTGCAAATGGGAAGTGCAGTGGGGAGGGTGGTATCTTAAAAACTTCAGTCTCAACAGTTTATAAATGATACTTTAATTGCGGGGAAGGCACAAATACGAAGGCATAGTTAATGGGTGTTTGGGAAACTCTTTTTTTAGCAAATCATCTATCTATTCACAAGCTTAAGATTATGAGAGACTCAAAAGTTATTATAGATTGGTTAAACAAAAAGAGTGAATTATGGGCATGTGCTATTGAAGGGTGGAAGCAAAGAATCAGATATTTAAGAAGCAAGTTTCTGGCAATCATCTTCAAACACATCTATCGTGAATTTAATAAGGAGACAGACTTGCTCTCAAAGAAAGATTTACACGAACTTGAAGGAGTTATCACTTTCTTCAAATGGTCAAATGGATTGGAGGGCCAAAGATGTCATATCAAAATATATTAGCTTTTTCAAATCCTTTTTTTGGGAAAGACTTTTCGGATTAAAAATATGAAAGTTTTTTGTATTTTCAATCTTATTATATCTTGGGCAAAAAATTATACTATACTAATATAATTGAACTAATTTTCTATTTAAAAAAATAAATAAGTTATGATTCTTATTATATTTAAATGAATAATTTTTATTAAGATTAAATTATGAAGATGAATTGCATTTATTGATAAGTTGATTGAGGTACCTTAACTTTTGATTGATTGATTATAAAACAATTTTTTTATTATTAAGAATTGGGTTAACAAGTACGGTTTAAAAACTCTCAAATGATGGAGATTTTCAATCTTCAAATCCATTAAATAATTTACATATAATTATTTAATAAAAAATTATAATAAATTGTTTTATAATTATTAATAAAATTTTTTATAATTTTTATCAATTTTCATTAACTAAAGTAATTATTAATAATTTTTTTATAACTTTTATTATTTTATTAACTAAAAATTATTTTCTATATAATTTTAAAATTTTTTATTTTAATCATTTACACAATATCAATTACAAAATTAAATATCTTATCAATATAAATATTTATTAAAATTTTCTATTTTAATCATTTACATAATGATGATGATGATTAATTTTCACTAAAACTTAATTAAATGTCATATAATTTAGATTTTATAATTTAAATATAAATTACAAAATTAAATATCCTATCAATATAAACATGTATTTATTATCATTTACCAAACATTTTTATTAATCATATAATTCAAATGCTAAATAAAAAATTTAATTTAAAAACAGTGCAGTTATCTTCCCACACATCCCCCACATCCCTATCTTTCTTACTACCTCCATCTATCATTTCATCCTTGCTCATATTCTGACTTACCGGCGGCTCTCTCTTCTTTATTTCCAGTGGCTCCCTCTGAACCTTTTTTTAGATTTCGCCCCCCACCTTATTATAATACTAGGGAAAGATACATAGGCTTAGGGCTGGACCCCTGGAAGTATTTTCTATTCAAACCAGTGGAGAAAGCTTCTTAAATATCTTATTCTTCCTTAGCAAAAAACATGTTTCAGCTTTCCCCTTAAATAATAAGAAGGGAATCAAACCCGGATCGAACTCAACCTGATCGAACCAAACCTGCGCTTACGCTTATTAGTTTAATAAACTTGTATAGAAAATTAATAAATTCCAAATAATAATAATAAATATGTAAAAGGTTTGTAAATAATAAAAAATATGTAAAAGGTTTGTAAATATTTTTTAAATCAAGATACTTTGAAGTAGATTTCATAAAGGGTTTATTTAAATAAACTATTTTTAAGTTTTTTTTTTTTTTTTTAATTCACAAAGATTGTTCAAAACAATACAGATCTTTCATATTAGGTAGTACATTTGATATAACTAAATAATTTTATTTTTTCATCTTAAATAAGTAAGTAGGATGGAAATATTTTATAGATATTTAAAGATGTAAAAATATAATTACTTAACCTAGTTTACTTTTCAAAAAAGTAGGATGGAAATATTTGATAAAAATATAAAAATGTAAAAATGTAATTACTTAACATAGTTTATTTTTCAAAAAAGTAGGATGGAAATATTTGATAGAAATATAAAGATGTAAAAATATAATTACTTAACCTAGTTTACTCTTCAAAAGAATAATTTTGTCTTTTCACCTTAAGTAAGTATGATTGAAAAATTTAATACAAATATAAATATAAAGATAAAGATTTAAAATATAAAATCCCATATTTTACGTTGATATATATAAATATATTGTGACCTTAAATAAATTAACATCTTCATATATTAATAAAAAATAACTTTATAAAAAAAAATAGATAAATTACATTATCATATTAGTATAATTATTTGACCTTAAATAAATTAATATCTTCATAAATTAATAAAAAATAAATTTATAAAAAAATAGATAAATTACATTATCATATTAGTATAATTATTTTTAAAAAATGAAATGAGATAAAATGTTTTGTTATATTTTCAAAGAATTAATAAAAAGAAGTAGATGATGCAATGGAAAACTAACATATTAAATATTTTTTAAAATATTAAAAACAAACAATAAATAAATAAATATATTTTTTTTATATAAATTATAACATAAATTTAAATACTTAAATTTTAAAATTGTGTAATATTTTTAATTTTTATTACTAAATTTACACAAAATATATTTAAATTAATAATTATATTAATGAATTCACCTATTATTCACTCACATAACATTAAAAATTTATGATTTTTTTTATAAATTATAATATATATTTAAAAATTTAAATTTCAAAATATGCAAAATTTCTTATTTTCCTTATTAAACTTACATTAAAAATATATTTGATATATTTATTAAGGTATGTATTTTCCATTCACTTAATATAATATTATAAAATTATGATCATGATCATGATCATGATTAACGTCCACTAAGATCAAATTGGTCTATCAGATCTTAAGAGGGTAAGTGATTACTTGTGATCTTTTAGAATTTTATTTCTGTGCTTGAAAAGCATTAAAAGAAGCTTTACAAGATCACCATACTTTTGTTGAGTTAAGAGGTTACGAAGGTTGGTAGTGTGACTCATATTTTGAAAATAAGATCTAATATGGGTATAGGCTGGACAATCTAAGAGAAAGTGCTTTTCATCTTCAACCTTCTTAGTGTCACAAATGTGACACACTCTTTCATCCCATGGTCTTTTAGGAATTGACCAATGCCCAGTTTCACTATGGAGCTTGTGAGAATTTGTTCTTATCTTAGCAATGCTTATTTTTTTCTTCACACTTGGCAAAACAGATAGATAATTTTGATATTCTAGATTAGGGTTGATTACATCCTTATAATACCTTAATTTTCTTTTTTCCTCTAACTCTTTATCACACCACATTTTCTTTGTAAATTTCAATTTGACCTTTTTTTCAATAGTATCTTTATTCTGCAAAATTGTGTCTTCCATGATTCTCCAATAGTTTAGCCAAGACCGAGCATCTTTATGCATCCTCGCTTGAGTCGATGGTGGTTATGACCCGATTTTGAAGCAATTTTAGGAGGCCTCTTGTCTTCCATGTTGTTTAGCTTGTTCTTATACATTAGGTATCGAGTAATAGCCATGCTCTCAATGGGGGAGAGGCTTGTTTCTAAGAGGAGGATGGGATAGGGTGTATTTCCTTTAATTTTGAGATTATAGGTTATAAAATTCCTTTGTATTTGCTCTATCTTTCTCCAGGATTCACGAGAGATACAACAACTCCAGACTTCACATCCATAAAGAATAATAGGTGTAAAACGATTCTTAAAGAGGAGTTTCTTCTTATCCCAACTCCAAACATCAACTGATTTACAATTGTTTTCAAGCCCATAATAAGCTTTCCATCCCCCAATAATCCTTTTCTCAATGCTATAATTCCAATTGAGCTTGTGGTGAATATCAATTCCAAGATATTTGTATGAATTCACTTCCTCCAAGTTGTTGTTGTCATATACGAAGGTATTATAAGGGACCTTATTGGATTTAATAATCACGACCTTAGTCTTATTAGTATTAACAACCATTCCCATATTGGAGTAAAAATCCTTGAGGATTCTTAGTTGGTTTTCAAGATCACAGGGACTCCTTGTTAGCTTTTTAGCTCAGGAGGTACTCTGCGTGTTTTGTCTTGTATGCGGATGTTACCTTAATATTTACATTACTAGGCACTTAACTTTGTAATAGTTTTTATAAAGTTGTTTAAGTGGTTCTTTTATTAAAGTGACTTTTTAATAAAGTGTACCTTCTATTTTTAAAGTGACTTTATTTTCATAAAGCACTTATGTAATAAAGTGAAATTCACTTTANAGCTCAGGAGGTACTCTGCGTGTTTTGTCTTGTATGCGGATGTTACCTTAATATTTACATTACTAGGCACTTAACTTTGTAATAGTTTTTATAAAGTTGTTTAAGTGGTTCTTTTATTAAAGTGACTTTTTAATAAAGTGTACCTTCTATTTCTAAAGTGACTTTATTTTCATAAAGCACTTATGTAATAAAGTGAAATTCACTTTAATTTTAAATGAGACGTTTTGGAGGGAATGAATCATGACCCTTGATCTTGGAAAAGGCAAGATCTAATCTTGGCCTTTAGATCTAGGGTTGGGAAGGTGAAAAGACACTTTTGGGGGAGAAAATATCATTTTCAGATTATAAAAGAATGCATTGGGTAGTGTGCAAGACATGTCGAATGTCAAGAGAGGACATCGGAAGGAGAGTTAGAGAGATTTTTTGAGTATGCTTGAGAGAGGAAAGTGAGAAACAAAGAGGGCATGTTTTTCGAGGAAAGTGGGCACGATTCTCGAGAAAAAAATTCTGTGAATTTTTGGCCGAAATATTTTTCTATTGTGGGAGGCTGTATTGTATGGATCTGTACAGTTTGTACAATTCCGTACAGTCCATACAACCATACAGGTTTGGCACATAAATCAAGGCAATTGTTGGCATAGTTTTTGAGGCGATTTTTAGATTTTCGGTGGTTGTTTTTGGGTCGTACGGAATAGTCCATATAGTGGATTGTGGCATGAAAAATGAGGTACGGAAGAGGCTAGACAATGGTACGGTTTTGGCATGGAAAATGAGGCAGATTTCTGTGGGACAAATTTGGTGCTGAGGTATTTTCCTTGGCTAGAAATGTTGTTTTGCTGCTGATATGTACTTTCCTGAAGCTGAATAATGAAATCTCTCTCTCTCTCTCTCTCTCTCTCTCTCTCTCTCGTTGGGTTTCCCCACATTGGGGTTTTCCCTGGCATTTGCCTAAATTTCTGCGTGTTATGGGTTGTTGTCCACTGTGTATTTTCGCTGCATATTTTGCTTAGCAATGTGTATTTCTGCTTATGGAAATTTCTGAATGTGGGTTTTATGCATTTCTGAAATTTATGAAGACAATTATCTTTAGGTTGCTAAGTGTTTGATAGAATATTAGCTTGCTGATTTTTGTCATTAAAAATCTACACTCCGTTCCATAAGAAAAATATCATCAACATAAAGAAGAAGATTGATGACTATAGTAGTGAGAGTAGGGGCGACACAACTTGCTTTTTCCAAGAAATCTTCTAACTTGACAATGTATATGCCAAAAAGGGTAGGGGACAAGGGACAACCTTGTTTGACTCTGATATTGCAGTTAATCTCTTTTGACTAGCCCTCAGTGTTTTTAAACTTAGCAATAACGTTCTCATACATCCTTATTGCAACAACCCTCAACTCGACAGACACTTTTATCTCTTCTAACCTATTCTAAAGGTTTTTTCTAGGAACCATGTCAAAAGATTTTCTAAAGTCAACAAAACAACAAAAAAGATTGGTTTTAGTATTACGGAACTCCTCTGCAATGATCCTAAAGGTAAAAACATGGTCCACAGTTGAATGATGTCTCCTAAACATGGCTTGTCCTTTAGCTCTTTTACCGTGACTTTATAGCCAAAGGATAATCTTCTTTTCCAAAATAATTTCATAACGCTTGGATAAAATTGAGCTAATCATAATGGTCCTATAATTAGAGGGAATGTTTCTATCCCCTTTTTTAAAAATAGGAACAATGAGGATTTACGTCCAGGGTTTAGGGAAGCCCTTCTTGACTACTAAATTGAAGAGATTGTGTATGTGAGGGATAAGGATAGGCCCTTCGAATTTTAAAAATTTCATCTTGGTAATCTTTGATGTCCTTATCTCTCCCATTTGCAAGTTGCTTAACCCCGAAATCTATGTCATCTAAAGAAAAAAATTCATCCTTTGTAGGGACAATAGGAATGGTGTCCATGGAATTAGGGAACTCGTAAAGAATTTAAGGTAGGAATTACAGTCCCTTAAGGGAATCCAATTATTTTCTTTAGTATTGCAGTTTAGAATTTGGCTCCAGAACTTCTTAGGATCCAGATTATATAGTTGTGAAAGTTGCTCTTGTCTATTATTGATATAGTACCTTTTTTTCCTTTTAATTGGGGCTTTGTACGTATTGATCTTATCGAGTTTTAAGGACTCATTAAAAACATCCCTAATGGCTTTCCTAGAAATTTTACATTCTTTATCATAGCAAGGGTTGATTGTTCTATTATTCTTTTTATAGGACACTCGTAAGAGAACTTCTTAATAGAATTGGAAAGGGTAGTTGTAAAATTATGATAGATTTCTTCAATTTTGTCCTTATAAGTTAGGAGATTTAATTTACAATTTAAATTCTTTAAGAAAATGCCAACTTTACTTTTGTCAAAGCACAGATTCTTTTGATTATCAGAATTCTCTTCAATGGCATTCATATGCATGAAAAAGTTTGTATTTAGGGTTAAAGGTTTATGATCAGAGTCAGGCTCATGGTCATTTAAAAGGCCAAAAGTTTCTATTTGGTGGGAAACAAGGATATCAAATATCACATAATCTACAACACTACTGCCTAGTCCATGAATACAAGTCATCTGGTTGGAGTTTGACCACTTCATTACTCCATTGCAAATTATTAGGTCTTTAGAGCTGCAAATCTTGACCAACTCAGTACCAAACAAATTCTCAATTAGGTCTTCAAAGCTTCTTTTGTTGCTATTAGATAAAACAAGGTCTTCATCTAGCCATAAAGGATTATGGTTGAAATTAGTACTTAAAAGAGTAGCTTGTTTAGTTGTAGTCCTATCATTAAATTCTCCTAGCAGGAGGATATTACCTTCATTTTTCAAACTATAAATATCTTGTTCTAAATTATTATAGGGACAATTGTTATCTAGATTGTTTTTCTTATAAAAAGTAGAATTAATAGGTGCAAAATAGAAAATTTCTATATACATATTCTTAGCATTGGTGTCTGAAATTTCTATCCAAATGTACTGATTGAGAGGGTCAATCTAATGAAGTTGAATGTGAGGAGAAATGCTCTTTCTAATATAACAAGATATGCCTCCTATCCCTCTACGGTGGGATTTTTTGTTCCATGCCGACCATAAGACAAATCCTTCTATATTAGGGACATTAGACTCCTCATGCTCCCATGTTTCAACTAGACAGATAATATCAATATCACTTGAGATCCAACTTATCATAGGATCTTTGCGCCATGGAAAGCCACGATAGTTCCAAAAAATGATCCAGAATGTCCCAAATTCCTATTTATTATTATCCTTTTGGTCTCTATCCCTAACAATATCTTTTTGATTTCTAATTATTGCCCATTTTATTTCTTTGCTAGCTTCTTTTACCTTTTGAACTTCCTTCCTTAATTCAGCATGGCCTTCGAGAGTGAGGTCATCATTTATAAATATTCTCGACCCTTTTAAGCTCAGAGATTTACTAAGTATGCTATATTTATGGTCATTACAACTTACTTTGACACAGTTCAATCTATCTTTTTGATCAATTATTTTTCCTAGCCTCTTTGCTTCTATGAGGTAAGTTGTATCAATTTGTGATTTATTATTTAATTCTTCTTTTACTATTGCTAGTGTATCCTCCTCTTCTTGTTATTTTGTACCAAAAATTAAGAGGTTCAAAGCTCTTTTGTTATGCTCATGGTCTAGCTCAATTAGCTTATTCATTTCCTCTTTGATGGGTTTGATATCCAATTTGTTTTCCATATTACTGAGGGTCAAATTGTTGGTTAGTTTTTCTTCTAGCTCTTTAATCCTATCTCTCAAGTTGTGATTTCAGTGTTGGTTTTTCAATTTAGGGTTTCCAGTATAAATCACATAGTCTTTTGATATACACAATCTATGCACATATAGCAGCACATATGTCATATGGGCTTGAGTAATTGTTTTTTCCCTTTTAGGAAAGGAACCTTTTCTTATATCATCGGTTGGGGTTTCTCCATTGTCCATACCTTCCATATAGAATACCATCTATTTCCATGGTTAGTTGGGGTTAGTTTTTTTTAGCCTCAACAATAACACTTAAGATGTATTGGAGACTCCACTATTGATTTTTTTTTTTGTGTGTACAATATCTCGAGAAGTTTTAAGGAGGTTGAATATCTAGAGGAGGGACCCATACCGTCCCGTTTTGGTCGTGGACTTCACCAAACAGGAAGTCAATATTTGGAAATTTTTTAAGGAGGTCAGATATATGGAGGAGGAAMCCTTACCATCTCGTTTTGGTCACGGAGTTCACCAAATAGGAAGCCAAGGTTTACTTTCAAAATAATTACAATTTCTCCATTAATTGGAGTAAATGGATGACTAGAGTAGGCAATCTTGTGAAAGGGCATAATACATACAAGTATCGTACAAAAAATCACATTCTATGAACAAGATCATAATAATCTATGCAGTTTCTCTCGGTCTCTCTGGAACTTCTCTGCGGTTTTCAAAAATTATTTTTGGCATCTTCAACCCGTTGAGCAATTGGACATGTGAAATGAGGTGAGTCACTTTTTACTTTGATTCAATTTTAATTTAAAATATATTTATAATTAAAGAGATTTAAATATTTTTTTTATTTTTTTTATTTTAAGTTTCATAAGTAAAAGTTGATTTGATAGATAATAATTAATATCATTATTATCAATAAAAAAAAATTATTTTCCATTTTTAAAGTTAATCCAAAATAATAATTGTTACATTTTTTTCTCTTCTTTTCAATATGAGCACTCCACCACCTATTCCAAAAACTCATCCTAGTAGGGGGAGGCCCCCCAAAATCACCCTAGAGATCCTTTATGATTATATGGAATCAGTAGAAAAAATGAGAGAAGAGAGATATGCCAAAATCCAAATAGAGTTAGAATCATTAGAAAAAAGGAGTGAAGAAAGAGGTGTAAAACTCAAAATACAGCTAGAGGCAATGATTGATAAAAAAACTAAAGATAACATTCAAACTCAAATAGAGGATAGATTCTTACGGTTCAAGAGTGAATTGCAGATAATGAAGGATATGATTCAAGAAATGGAAAAACATAAACAATCAACTAAGGGAGGAGGGGTTGAAGAAAATCACAACTTGAGAGATAGGATTAAAGAGATAGAAGAAAAACTAATCAACAATTTGACCCTCAGTAATATGGAAAACAAATTGGATATCAAACCCATAAAAAAGGAAATGAATTTAAGCTAATCGAACTGGACCATGAGCGTAAATAAAGATCCTTGAACCTCATAATTTTTGGTATAAAGAACACCAAGAGGAGGATACACTAGCAATAGTAAAAGAGAAATTAAATAATAAATCACAAATTGACAAAACTTACCTCATAGAAGCAAATAGGCTAGGAAAAATAATTGATCACAAAGATAGGTTGATTCGTGTCAAAGTAAGTTGTAATGACCATAAATATAGCATACTTAGTAAATCTTCGATCTTAAAAGGGTCAGGAATATTTATAAATGAAGACCTCATTCCCGAAGACCAAGCTGAATTAAGGAAGGAAGTTCAAAAGGTAAACTAAGCTAGGAAATAAGGAAAATGGGCAATAATTAGTATCAGAAAAGCTATTGTTAGGGACAGAGACCAAAAGGATAATAATAAATAGGAATTTGGGACACTCAAGATCCTTTTTTTGAATTGTCGTGGCTTTCCATGGCGCAAAGGTCCTATGATAAGTTGGATCCCGAGTGATATTGTTCTTATATGTCTAGTTGAAACATGGGAGCATGAGGAGTCTAACGTCCCTAACATAAAAGGATTTGTCTTATGGTCGGCATGGAACAAAAAATCCCACCGTAGAGGGATAGGAGGCACAACTTGTTATATTAGAAAGAACATTTCTCCTCACATTCAACTTTATAAGATTGACCCTCTCAATCAGTACATTTGGATAGAAATTTCAAACACCAATGCTAAGAAGATGTATATAGAAATATGTTATTTTGCACCTATTAATTCTAGCTTTTATAAGAAAAACAATCTAGATAACAATTGATCCTATAATAATTTAGAACAAGATATTTTTAGTTTGAAAAATGAAGGCAATATCCTCCTGCTAGGAGAATTTAATGCTAGGACTGCAACTAAACAAACTACTCTTTTAAGTATTGATTGCAACCATAATCCTTTATGGCTAGATGAAGACCTTGTTTTATATAATAGCTACAAAAGAAGTTCTGAAGACCTAATTGAGAATTTGTTTAGTATTGAGTTGGTCAAGCTCTGCAACTGTCAAGACCTAATAATTTGCAATGGAGTAATGAAGTGGCCAAACTCCAACCAAATGACTTGTATTCATGGGATAGGTAGTAGTGTTGTAGACTATGTGATATCTGATATCCGATATAGTGTTATAGAGAAGAATTATATTATTTTATATTCCGTTAGGATATCAAAAAGTAGTATTATGTAGACTTCACTAAATATAGCTTCCAAACATTCCATTAAGTAACGAACATATCATTTTTCTTAGTATGTCATAATGGTGAATAATCCATTTTGAATATATAAATGACTGTCATTTTTCAAATGTGGCGAGTAAAAGCCGTGTTTGAAAATCATGTTAAATTTGGCTGAGAAAAACCTTTGTTTGAAGAATGTGCCATCATGAATCATGGGTTTCTTTGTTGAAATAATATATATYTGATTACTTCAGTATATTTGAATAACTTTATTATAATACTTCATTATATTTAATTTTTTATGTATTTTATTATTTTATTTATTAAAATACTAAAAAAAATGTTTTTATTTTATTTTATTTATTAAAATATTAAAAAATTGTTGTGTTGGTACTCAAGGTTTGAAAACCACATGTGCATCACAAGTCAATAATGTGTGCGTGCTAAGACAAATGCATGAAGCAATGCCAAGGTTTAGAGTTTGCGTTAGAAGATTTGTTTGGGTGCACCAAAGCCATTTTGTATTGTGCTCTACGCGTACCGACCCAATCCCAATTTTGTATTGCACACAAGAACATAAAAGAGAGTGCATGTACTCTGAATCTGAGTGTATCTTTCAAGAATCATTGTAATTTATTGTGTAACAACCTGACTAAGCATGGTCAAGGTTATGGATGAATTCACAAGTTAGTTATGATTTCCACACTCCACAAAATAGATGGGGGGACACATGCAGATATGTAATGGGTTGGGATTTTTGAGTAAGGAGAGAGTTCATCATTGCAAGAGAGAGTCAGTTGGGACAGAGAGAGAGTTCCAAGTTTTGATGTATCTCTGTTTACATTCTACTTTATAGTAATATGTCAATAAGCTATGGAGGAATGAATGAATGACTTATCACTAGGTTTATTGTATGTTATGTCCCTTCACATCTTGCACAAGACTAATGGTCTCCATGATTCTCGTGGCATCTTGGGTGAGAAATTMTTCGGTCTTCGAGTGAAGAATGAATATGTTGACACCTATGGGGTTTTGTTGGTAAAATATTAATGAACCCTGGGTATTTAACCCCCCAACAAGAGTAAAGGCCAACAAGGTTCCTAAAGGGATTGGATCCATTAGTGAGGAGMAAGGATTTTATTCACCAGTGGGCAAGGTTTGATTCCCACGAGGGCTTGAGGTAGTGGTCGAATTTGTGGTTACACCCAAATAGATTATATTAAATGATCTCGTGACTTGTGCACACATAAGTGGATCAAAGATCGCCCTCATATGATTCAAATTTTTAAGAGGTGACAGGAGTGGAAGGGGTCTTGATAGATCCTGATGGAACAAAGAAAATTTATTTTCCATGGGGACTAGGACTTGCCTCCAACAACCGAGAAAAATATATATCCTTATTCACGAGGTTAAGATTATCAAACATTGAAACAGTAAAAAAATTGGTGATTTTGAGGGACTCATAAATCATAATTAAGACGACAAAATATTGTAAAAATAATGAGTGAAAATATTTGGACAAAGACACTTTAAGACTCCAACAAGAGATCGTAAAATTTGAAGAGGTAACCTTCTACAATATTCTCATAGGAAATAACCATATGAAGCTTATAACCTTTTCCCCTATTCTTATAGGCTTGTTAAAGAAGCATCATATATGAAACAAGGAGTTCTCCACAAAAGAAATGGAGAAAAGGAGGTCCACTTGCCCTAACCCCCACCTCCATGATTCAATCTTTGTTAATGAGCAAAAAAAAAATGGGGTTTTCCAAGCCCATATTATTTTAATTTCTTAATTATGCCTCTTGACACTTATGAGGAAACCTCGACGCGATATGTCAAGTCTATTTTTTCTCCACCTTCCTCCCAAGAACATGGGTTGTATTTTGATTAAAATCCTATACTTGGCCCTCATTATTCAACCCATCACCAAAATGATTTCTAAAGGTGGGATTTTTGGGATCCATGCGAGGAGTGTGCTCCTTCCGATTTCTAGTTTGTCACCCACGAGTGCTCCATTCATGAATTGGACAGGGTTATTTTGTTGGCTCCAGAGTATAATTTTCAACATTTGGATCGGGGAAAGACTGGGAAGGCCTCTTTTGCGGTATCAGATTTCCTCTTGCCCCTCCCTCGGCTTAGATCAATGGCTTCGAGTTTTCTCATCTCTCCTCTATTAATTTCTTCTTTGGCTGAATAATTCAGCATCTTTCCACTTATTCCTATTTCCAAATGATCCTTTCTCATCAAGTTCAAGAATTAAGGGGACTTGTGGCTTTCACTTCAACATTGTTATGATTTTCTGGTTCTCTTGCAACCCAGTAGCACCTTTCCTCCTTGAATTTTGTCTTCTTTTTTTTTTCTCTATGTTTTGTGAGTTTGTTCTATGGTTGTGTCGAGAGAAGCATTCTATAGTCCAATATTAGGTTGTGTGATTCTATATCTAAATTCAACATGGAGATGACAGATGTCACTCTTAAATAATAATAAAACAAAATTAAGTAAATAAAAATTCTATATGTGTTCTCTAACCTTTTCCAATTGAAACACACACACACACACACACACACACACACACACACATATATATATATATATATTCAAATTAAATTAAACTAACCTAATTAAACCAAGATAAAAGAATATTAAAAAGACTAATTCACAAGGAATATAACTTAACAGTCTATTTCCCCTTACGCTCCATTATCTCGCACTTCGAGATCCACTATCTCCATATCTCCACCTGCAATTGCATCTCCGGCTCCATTATCTCCACTTCGAGTTTCAACATCTCTAGGTATTTATCATATGCTAAATTATCACAAAAAACTATTATGTTATTAAAATATATTAATTTTTGAAAAATGAGCACGTTTCGAATCAGTTCTATGCATAAATCCATAGACCTTCCTCAACCCGATATAGAGTGAAAAAAGAAGAGTTTGCACCTTGAAAGATTTTATCCCTCTCAACGCTTCCTAGAACTGAAATTAAGATGGGTTTATGCTGATTTCTATGTTACCTCTATTGGTGTGATCTCTCCCTACACCATAACCATGTGGCACAGAGAAATCGACAACTCTAACTTCAGAGATCATGGTTTTTTATCTTTAAAAAAGAAAATAAAGCAGCATGAATAATAAATAATCCATTTGATAGATATCAGGTTACACAAAATGAAGCTAAATATTGAGAAATCAAGCTAATTCTTTAAACCTAGGTAGATCATGGATACGAAATAGCTAAATTAAGGCAAGAAAATAAAATGTTAAAGCATTGCATTATTGCTTTGTCATCTCCCACAACAATTCAAAGGTAGTTGTCTTTGGGCTCTGATGTGATAGCTAAATAAGCTACAGTGATGCAACCACAACTAAACCAAGGTCAAAAGGAAAGTGCATGGGATTTGGTAAATTTAGATTTGAAGTTGTATTCACTACTGTTTTTTTTATGTTTTTCAAAGTACAATTAATATAAGGGATCTATGTAAGGATATATACAAGTAGATACTTCAAGAAACTCCTGGCTCTCTGGGATGGATCCCCTTTTGGTAAAAGGAGGGTATATAAGTTTATTAAGAGGTCTGTTTTGAACTTACTGAAGTTTTTTTTAAATATTTACTATACAAATCAACTGTTTTTTTAAGATATTTACTATACAATTCGGTTGCGACTCTTTATATATATATATATATATATGAGATCTAGAAATAATAATAATAATATGTAAAATTTTAAATATTTAAAAAATATCAAATTAAGATTAATTTAATTTATTATTATTATAAATTAAGATGAATTTAATTTAGTGTATTCATAAATATAGTTAAATCAATTAAAATTTAATATCACATAACTCATAATTAAAAATTTGACAATGTGGGTCTATATAAAACAATGCTTAACAAATTAACAAATTTTCATAGTCAATGATGTTTTTTAGCTAAAAACATTGTCTTAGAATCTTATTATTCTATAATTCACAATTGAAACTTGATACCATGGGATTATATAAAATAGTTAAGAAAGATTCCTACTGTAATGTCTCCCAAGACACCCACTGAGCACACACACTCTTTGGGAAGACTTGGGGACGAGACGAACAAGAGAACACAAAGGGTCACACAATCGATTGGGCTAACGAAGACGTGTGGGTGTGAGCAGGGGCATATTGGGAACACAATGGTGACGTGCGACACCAAGGGGGCACACACATTAAATGCTTTAGAATGATTGACGAAGACTTAGGTTGTGTTTGGGCAAGGTCGGGGCAACTTGGGAGCATGCCCAAGGAGTGGACCCATCTTCCCTTGGAAACATGAGTGCACTGGAGAGATTGGAAAACCCCATTGACACACCCATGAGGATTCAAAAGGATGAACATAAGAGAATGCACAAGGCAAGGGGCACACACCCAAGGATGGGACACATCGGTCCAAGAGACATGATGGTTAATGGGCGTGCGGGCTTGTTTGGGTGCATTCGGTCCACGAAGGGGTGTGACGAGTCGTATGAGTGTGGGTTCGCAAAGGGGTGTGACACACCCAAAATACATGAGGTTTTACACAAGTGACTCTTGGAGTCCCTATAAGAGAACAATGGTGCACAACCAAGGAAGGAAAGAATATTAACAAGAGATTTGGAAACAAGTCTAAGGCAAGGCATGATTGAGGCATAACTACCAATATGGAAGAAAAGAAACCAAGGGTGGGAGGCTCTAGGATATTTTGGGGAAGTATAGAAACATAGGTATGTTGGAGGCATGTGTGAGGAAAAAACAAAATCTATGTTATTTGGGTGAAATTCCACAAAAATGAAGGTACAACAAGTCTGCAGTTGAGGGAACATATGAAGTGCACCACAGGAGGTTGCAGAGATGGTTACAACAGAGAGAATTGGTGTGATGAATTTTTGTATGAGTGTCTTGGTGAGGTGAGGCGAGTCATGTGACTCTGCCCAAGTTGTAAGCCGAGCTGATAGTTCTCATACTGTAATTGTTTCGCAATAATAAAGACTTAGTTTGGTGTTAGGCATAGTTCATGCAACCCACACTAGTGAGGGCTTGGTCAAGTGGACTGACCCATTGTAGAGACAACTTAAGTGTAGAATTGGTGTTTTTTGAAAAAAGTGAAGGGTCGAGTTACAAATGAATCCATGTGAATTGGCCAAGCACATATTTCTGAGGGTGAACTGAGCACTTGGGAAAGGCGAATATATGCATGATTGTTGCAGAACTTGTCATAGACCTGATCACATGGTTGATCGTAGAGTTTTGAAGATGCCTTGAGATGAACTATTGGGTACCTTGGATGAACCATTTGTAAGTAAAGTGAAGATACTTGGAGGACCATCCATGGATGGGTTACATGCATATGGTAGTGACACCGAGAGGGAGCCCAAGACCAACAAAATGAAGGATCGACTCATTATATTGGAGAAGACTATTGAGCAAATGATGGATGCAATGTGCCAGCATGGTGAGAAGGTTGATCAGATAGAGATTGAGATAGGAAGGATGAAGAATTGGTTTAATGAAGTCATTCAGGAGTGTCAGGAAACTACTAATGTGATTATCAACACCTTGGCCAATGATGTTCAGGATAGACTCAAGGAAGCATAGGACACAATTGCCACAGTCACACAGAGGTTGAAGGACCAAGATGACACCATCACATTATTAAAATGAGCTTTGGATAACAGATAGAGATATGTTGTCATGCTGATGAGGATCAATATAAAGGAACCCCAACTATATGATGGTACTCACAATGCCAAGTTGCTTGGCAACTTTTGTTGGCACATTGAGTAGTACTTGGAGAATTTGAACGAAAGTTTGGATGAATCCAAGGTGAACGTTGCAACGGTGTTCTTGACAGGGAAAACTAATATTTGGTGGAGGAATCGGGTGGAAGAATTGGAAGTTGGGAAAATCATTGAGAAGATTGAAAACTGGGCAGAGATGAAGGCATCCTTGAAGGCACAGTTTGGATCGGGGAACCAAACATGGATCGCAAGAAATAATTTGTTGGATCTCAAGCATGTTGGTAAGACCCAAACCTACATCAAGGAGTTCATGAGGCTCATGTTGGAGATGAAATACATGTTATAAGAAGACAAAATTTTCTACTTCATGAATGGTCTATAACCATGGGCATAAAGTGAGTTGTGACGACAAAATGCACATACTATTTCAACAACAATCACCACAACGAACAAACTATTGGGCTTTTGGTGTGAGCCCAAGGCATGTACTATGAACAATGAGGATGCCCAAGGTGAGAAGAAACAAAAAGGGAAGGGGAAGAGGAAGGACAAAGGAAAAACTGAGACGTCCAAGGGCAACAAATACTATGCTAAGCAAACATATGCAACAAAAGAGAAGAAGTTGATTTTGTGTTGGATTTGTACCAAGGAGAACTATGTGAAGAATTGTCCATTGAAATAAAAGTTTAATTCTTTAGAGAAGGAATACAACCCAACTGTTGGAGTCTTGCAGGTATTGAATGCTATCATGGAGGGTGATCCATGGAGAGCCAAGAGTAAGATGAGACAAAATTTTACTATGTGCAGGTCGAACTCAACGGGAATTTAGTGATAACCATGGTGGATAGTGGGGCGATTCATAAATTATTGAGGGAAGAGATAGAGCAGAGGTTTGGGTTGCAGCCCGAACCAACACAAATAACCTTCAAGAAAATCAACGTAGGTGCAGAGAGGGTCATTGGTGTATCCAAGGACATCTTGTTGAAGCTTGGTGACTAGTGTGTAAAGGAAAGTTTCATCATTGTTCCTATGGACGATTTCAAATTTGTGTTGGGACAGGACTTCATGAGGAAGGAAAAGGAAACACCTATTTCTCACATGAACAGTTCAACCATTTTCTCAGGATATACTCCATGTTCGATTCCTACCATAAGGAGAAAGGAATGAGGAAAACAACTATCTTCCTTGCAAATCATTGTTTCAGACAACTAGAGAAGACAATCTTGTGGGGAAGAAATTGGATGATGTGGGGTGATGGTTGGATAGTATAACATAGAGAACGAAAGGAAGCTAGTGTCATTGGAACAAAGGCTTGTCAATGTTGAAGAGATAGTTGGATATTTGGATAAGACAGTGGATGGCTTGGATGATTTATTTTTGAAAGTTGATGAGTGGAAATGAACATCAGAGGAAGTCATCGAGATGAGGATGCTAGAGAAGTTCATTGAACAAGAGAAGAGACAATCCATTGACCAAGAGGATGTGAGGGAGACACAACAACCTTGGTGCAAGAGAACCAATGAAGAGGTTGATTCCTTTTCTAGCAAACTTGGACATGGTGAATGGACATATGACCCTGAGTTAGAATGAATCATGGAGGAGTGTGAAGGAAAAATTGGTTCAAGCGTACCGCTGCTTATGTTCATAACATAGAATTATGGTGACTCTTCACCGATCACATTTGGACATATTGGAGATGAGGGAGATGACCCAACTAGCCATCCCCCTTCACCTTCAAACTAGACCGCAACACATTGACTCATTGTATCATTGGGAGGCAATGAGACCAATGGGTTTCCTAGAGGAGGATGCTTAGTAAAAAATGTTGAGAACGTAGTGGGTGACTTGATAGATTGGAGGAAACAAGGACTTGCATATGTGACGAGTTTGTAGACAAAAATGCATTTTCGAAAGTAAATATGTGAGTTATTGAGATAAAGGCATGACGATTGGAATAGCTACCCAATTAGTCAAAGTCAGAAGGGGATGCAATGCATAGAAGCATGGGTAGACATAATGAAGTATGGAAGCAATAGTAAGTCAAAGAGTAGCGACACTTTGTATACTCATGTAACTTCCTAAGGGGAGTTTTCCTTGATGATAGCAATTGAGGAGACAAAGTCATTGAGTGGTGACACAATTTGGAGATGGGTTAGAGATACCATAGAGATAAACAGATGTTGTCGAGGATGGAAACAACTTGGAGTGGGGGAGGATGTAACGTAACACACTTGAGCCCTAAATACCCTTTCTTAGGATGGGGCATCAATTTTTCTTTCTTCCTAACTACCTCAAATCCTAACTCTGGGATCTCCATTGGGTTCTTCTTTCCACGAGCTTTCTAACGGTCATCACCGCACTAAAATCTAAGCTCAGGTCTGTAATTTATGGCCTCCCAAATCTACCCAGGGTGTTATCAATTGGATTCTTTGGCGTTCGGCGCTGAACATACCGTTTTCCTAATCCCCGAAGTCCCAAAACCCTACCACGTGGCCTTAGCCATTTGACGTTTGACGTTCGGCGGTCGAAAATCGATGTTTTGATGATCGATGATCGTTGTTGGACGTTTGACGTTCGGCGGTTAGAAATCGATGTTTCAACTATCGACGATCGTTGTTGGACGTTCGACGTTCGGCGGTTGACGATCTTCGTGAACATCCCATTTTTTCCATACTATGCCCAAAAATCTCGAACTCCCGAAATATTGCCATGTGGCTTTGGCCATTCAGCGATCGACATTTTACACTAGATGCTCCTATATTATACCACACCCCACATCTCCTGAACTCCATAATATATCCAAACTCCCAGAGTCCCGGACACTTCACCAGCCATGTAGACCAGGCGAGCATGAACCAGAAGCTGACACACGGCATGGGTCAATGGGTGACTCACATCCATGATAGGGGGTGACATGTGTCATGCTCTAACAACAATAATGGGTATGTGAATCATCCAAAACTGGGTGACACATGGAACACGTAATGTGGGTCCACGCCACATCGAATGACGTCATCAGGCCACGTCATCATAGACTGATAACTGATCAGTCCTTCAATCTAATGGTCTATAATATTCCACGTAGATCCATAGATCTACGATTCTCATTACTTCATGGCTTCAGGGTTCAGAGCTTGCCAACTCCTCACGTCGTGAATTCCCTGAAGAGATAAGTCTCTAGAGTCTCTAATCTGGCGCCAAGTGTCCTCATCCTACCAACGGTTGGGATTCACTTCGACGGTTTCATAATTCATAAACTCTTGGCCGGGTTCCTTCGGAGTACAAATTATCCGGACTACATGATTGCTTGCCATGTGCCCACTCATCCAACGGTCCTAGTTCAACGGTCAACACTTGGCGGGGGATGAGTAGGGTGCATGTGTCACTCCAGGATGCATTCCTGGTTATTTGGTTAGTTGAGGATGGGTCCCTTAGATCGAAGTCTGGGAAGGATCCCGAAGGATTTGAGGATCGATGATCCACTTCACTTCGACAGTTCAAAATTTGATATTTCGGTGTGTGTGTCTGGCGACTTTCCCTCTGGCCCACGTCAGATCTGTCGCCATGTGTACCTAGCATCTACGACCAGGATTTTCTCTGGCTTGTAGATCTTTGGGGGAAACTCGTGCATTTCCAAATCATCGAATGCCCATACTCCTAGATAATTGTTGATCAATGGACACGTGTCCCTCCATTATCAATGGTCTAGATTATCTCCATGACTCTGACATTCACGATTTTCGGCACTAGACCACTCCTAATCCCCCGACGTAGAACTTCGTTGAAGGCCTTAACATTTCCCTTCCTACATCCGATCTAACGGATGGTAGAGGTCTACATTGGATCCCTATATCGACGATCCTCGTTAATTCGTGACTTCAGCCTTCAACTATTTTTAAGGATTGCGGAGTCACAAGTCCCAAAGTCCTAAAGTCGAAAGAGCTAGATCCTTTCAGACTAGCACAGGGTTCCTAGGCCCTGGCCACATGGGTCCTTTTGGAATTCTTGGGGGCTAAGTGAAAATCCATTTTTGTAGAAAAGGGGTTAAGGACACGAGCCCGAGCCCTCGGTCATATGGGTGGTTAGTCTGAAGGGAAATTCCATTCTCACACAGAGATGAACTTTGGCATTCCTACTAAGGTGAATTCAAAGGATCGACATGACTTAGGCGTTTTAGTTACTCCTATCCCAACTCTCTTACAGATTCACATATCATAACTATCTAGCAAAAAAACTGAGATAAATTGAAAGCCATGAAATATAGTGGTTTATAGAAGCAAATATCCTATCTAATAACTTGTTCAAACACTGCAAGACTTAACCATAAACATAGACACTCAAACACCACATTCAATATATTACATAGAGTATGAAAATACTTTTCATAACTGGAAAATGTGAAGCAACTCCTGAAACGGGTGCCCATTTCCTCCCAACCATAGGCACAATCTCTCTTGATGGATTTACCACTGGCCACCCCCGAGCTAGACCATGGTGCTTTGAGATAGATTCTTTCTCCTTGCTCCACAACAGTCAGAGATGAAGGTTACTCTCCTCCTCCCACAATAACTTGGAAACTGGTTTTCTCTACTTCAAGTAAGGAAGTATACACGAGTACTTCCTTAGTCAATTATCAGCCCCATTTATCATCTTGTAGCCAAACCCTTCCCATGGCTTCTTACAGCCATATCGAGCTTACTGCTTAAATTTTTCCTCTTAACTCTAGAGTCGAAGTATGCTATCCTTATCTTCTCGGGAGAGTGCTTTCTCTACTCTGCTATCTTGTATATATGTCTCTGTGCCTAAATTACCTCTATCCTTGCCTTCCTCAACAAAGTTGTGTGGGTACGAATTCCAATTCTCGGTCAGGTATGGAAGCCTTACAGATGGGTACCCTGACCCATATCCTCATTAACTCTTGAGGATGGCCTTCTAACTACCAACGTGACTGGTAATTCATTTCTGGGTAAGAGGACTATTGAGAAATTACACCCACTAGGTATTGGTCTGGTGAGGGTTATCTCAACCATTATTGGTTTCCCTTCACCATCTCTCTCATAGAATCCATGGTATATCTTCGAAAACTTACCCCCTTTCAGCAGTTGTTCCACACATATCAAATTTCTATTAATAACAAAAAACTTCATACATTGACCCTTTTATACAAAGGTTCATCAAGTCAAAATTCACACATATTTAGTCCGCCATAGTCTCTTGGCCAGTTATAATTATATTTACAAACTGGGGGAAATAGGGGTATTACAATCCCCTCCCCCTTAAAGGAACATCATCCTCGATGTTCTATCTGTTGATGTGTTCTGTATGTATAGAAGTAAACAAAAATGGATATGTTTGTCTCATGGAATCCTCCATTTCCTATGTGGCCTCATATGGGACAAAGTGTTTCCACTACACCTTGACCTGTGCAATGGTTCTATTCATGAGTGGGCTTTCCTTCTTGTCTATTATGCATCGAGGTTCTAGAAGGAAATCTCCCTCAGGTTCCACCTGAATTACAAACCAGACAATAATATGATTAGAATCATGTACATACTTCTTTAATAAGGAAACGTGGAAAATATTATGTTCTTTCACTATGGGAGGGAGTGCTAGCTGATAGGCTACTGGTCCCACTCTATCCAAAACTTCAAAGGGTCCAAAAATTTAACAAGGTTCCATCCTGGCAAAAGATCCCATCCTTAAAGATCTTTTCCTGGGTCTAACTCGGAGATACACATGATCCCCTGCTTTGAACTCTCTAGGAGTCCTTTTTAGGTATGCATATCTCTTTTGTCTATTCTAGGCTATATTCAGATTTCTCCTGATCTGAATCAATTTCTATTCCATTTCCTTTAGGATATCTAGCCCAATTGTAAATCTGTCGACTAGGTTTTTCTAGTTTATTGGAATGTTGCACTTTCTTCCATAGAGGGCTTCAAAAGGGATCATTTTTAATGATTCTTGATAGACATTGTTGTAGGAAAATTCTACCAGTGATAGGTAGTCCTCCCACTTCTTGGGTTGATGCATTACATGCATCCTCAACATGTATTCTAATACTTGGTTTACCCTCTCTCTCTTCCCATCAGTTTGAGGGTGATAGGTTGTACTAAAGAGAAATTTGGTTTCAAAACCGTTAAACAAATATTTCCAAAAGTTTGAAGTAAAATTTGTATCTCTGTCAGATATTATTTCCTTAGGCATGACATGCAGTTTGAATATCTATTTGATGAAGATGCTGGAAATATATATTGCCTTGCAAGTTGACTTGACAGGTATGAAGTGAGCATTTTTTCTCAGTTTGTCCACAACTACCATGATGGCATTGTTCTGTTTGGCTGAACTTGATAATCCTGTGATGAAATCCATGGAGATGGTTTCCCATTTCCATTCAAGAATTGGTAGGGGCTGCAACAACCCTGTTGGGTGTCGGCGCTCTTCTTTGAATTGCTGACACTCTAGACACTTAGATAACTAATCATCTATGTCATTTTTCAATCCGTGGCAATAAAATAGTTTCCTAGTGGTCGTGATCATTTTCTGATAACCAGAATGATCGGTATATGGTCTCTTGTGTAGTTCATCCATTATGAACCTCTTGAAGTCGTCACAACTTGGAATATACAATTTGCCCTTGTAGGTCGAAAGAACTTCATTAATCATTTGATAACCTTCATACTTCATCCCTATGGGCTCTTGCTTTAGGTATAATGTCATGGTATTGAAAAATGCATATGTTTCTTGTGTAGTTTTGACCCTCTCTTTGATGTCTGATTCATTGGTGCTTATAGCTGCCAAGTGAACTACTTTCATAATTCTACTAAGGGCATCAACCAACCTGTTCTCCTTTCCTTTGATATGTTTTATTTCAAAATCAAACTCACTAAGGAGAGCCATCCACTTATCTTGTCTCACATTGAGTTTTGGTTGGCCAAACAAATACCTCAATCCACTATGGTCTGTCATAAGTACAAATCTCCTATCTAGGAGGTAATGCCTCCACATTTTTAAAGCATGCACTATGGCAGCCAATTCCATATCATGGGTCACATAATTGAATTCATGCTCATTCAATTTTCTGTATTCATAGAAAATCACATGTCCTTCTTGCATAAGGACTCATCTGAGCCCTTCCTTGCAGGCATATGTACACATAAGGAAGTCTTTGTTTAGGTCTGCATCTTCAATACAGGAACATTGGTTATAAAGTATTTATGCTCTTGAAATCTTTCTTCACATTCTATTGTCCAAATGAATTTGACCCCCTTTTTTTGAAGGGAGGTGATTGGGAAACCAGTCTTGGAGAATCCTTTTATGAATATCTTATAGTATCCTGCTAGGCCTATAAACGATCTGATATCATATACATCCTTTGGGGTAGGACAATCCATGATGGCCTTAATCTTGTTAGGATCAACTTCCACTCCTTCCTTAGAAATAACATGGCCTAGAAAAAGTCGCACTTACTAAGCTTAGCATAGAGTTGATGTTCTCTAGGCACTTGGAGTACTAGCTTGAGATGTTCTTCATGCTCTTCCTTATTCTTGGAATATATTATAATATTATCAATGAAAACCAACACAAACCTATCCAAGAAATTTCTGAATACGTTATTCATTAAGCACATAAAAGTGGATGGTGCATTGGTAAGCCCAAATGGCACCACCACAAATTCATAGTGACCATATCTTGTCCTAAAGGTCGTCTTGTGGATGTATTCATATTTAATTTAGACCTGATGGTATCCGTACCTCAAGTCAATCTTGGAGAATATGGTAGCACCCCTTAATTGGTCAAACAAGTCATCAATCCTTGGCAAGGGATACTTGTTCTTGATGTTCATCTTATTGAGTTGTTTATAATATATGCACAGTCTGAGTGTGCCATCTTTATTTTTCACAAACAAGGCTAGTGATCCCCATGGAGACACACTAGGATGAATGTATCCTTTGTCCCACATCTCCTTCAATTGTAGTTTGAGCTCAACTAGCTTCGATGTACTCATTCTATAGGGTCTTATGGAAATTGGCATTGCTCTTGGTACCAGTTCTATTGAAAAGTCAACATCCTTTCTTGGAGGTAGGCTTGGTACCTCTTCTGGGAATACATATTTATATTCTCTTAATATGGGATGGTTCTCTAGTCTAGGTTTGTCATTCTCAACAAAGTTTAGTACTTTCTTACATACAACTGACATCCCTTACTGCAATACTTCTTCACTTGGAGGGCTGATATTTGTCTCATTGAGACAGGATTTTGAATCCCTTGCAGGGTTACCCTTCTTCCCTCTTGATTTTCACACTCCAAAGTTTTATTGTGATAGTCCAACTTGGTTTTGTGGGCATCCAACCAGTCCATTCCAATCAACAGGTCATAAGATTCTAGAGGAATTATGTTTAGGTTCTCTTGGGTGGGAAAACCACTCAAAACAAGTTGGAATGCTGGTATGACCTTTATTACTTTTCTTTTGGTTCCAGTGGCTAGTTGTACCATCCAAGATTTAACATGTTTAACTTGTTGCAATTTATATTTATCTACAGTTTGAGGGGAAACATAACTCAAATTAGAACCAGGGTCAATTAAAATGGAAACAAGATGGTTGGAAATCGTACCTTCCATCTCCACCACTGAATCTTGGTGGTCATATTATCTATTATATAAGGCTGCATAAATTTGTGGCAGGCTCCTAGACACATCATTGACTGTGGTAGCCTCTTGGATGTTGTAGACCCTCCCATTGTTCTTTTTCCTATGCAGACAATCCCCCATTAGATGTTCCTCTCCATAACCCCAACATTTGAAGGGTTCTCTCTTCATGTTATCAGTCTTACTTGGAGCTTTTATGAATGGTTTATTTCCACTCTGGGATGGGAAATTTTGTTGATACACACTTCTGGCAGGAAGGATCATCCTAGCACTCTTACCAGGGTTCTTAAATTTCGAGGGTTTAAAACCCTTCTTCTTGAATCCTGAATTTTTTTTATTTTTCCAGTCTTCATGGGTTTCTGCCTTACTCTTGAATTTCTCATAGCAATACCTTTCCTTTTGAATAGTATATTCTAAGGTCTTTGGCTCATCAAACTCAATTTTGTCCCAGTAGGACTGAGGTAAGCCACTAATAAATAATTGCATATTTACCTTTTCATCCTTTATGTAGGGAACACACTTCATCAACTCAAGAAATTTGTTGATATACTCATCTATGGCGATTTGTCCCATCTTGAGTTCATCGAACTCCTTGGTCTTCCCATCATAGTAATTTTCTGATAGGTACTTTTTCTTGAAGTATTTCTCAAATTGTTTCCATGACAAGTCCTTCTCATGGACTCCTTTCACATTCCTAAGGTCCTCCCACAAAATGGAAGATTTCCCATTCAAGTTGAAAATGACTATCCGAGCCTTTAAGTTTTCAGAGTAGTCATGGAATCTGAAGTATTTCTTCAAGCCAAGTATCCAAACTTCTGATTCTTCCCCCTTCTTAATTTCTCCATCGAAGGTGTGTGGTTTGGATTTCTTGAATTCTTTAGGGTCATGACTCTTGGAATGTTTCCTATTATTCCATCTCATCTAAGAATGGGAACTAGTTTTTCCACTGGAAGACTCCTTGGAGTAGTCAGTGTCCTCACCAAAGGAATCTTCCATTGAATGTCTCTTGGCTCCATGTTGGGACTTATTTGAGGTGCTCCTCCTGATGTGGCCATTTTCAGGACCATGCTTTTGTATCTCAGGTGGAATTGGAGTTTTCTTAGTATGATGCCTGTCCACATGACTGGAAAATGTACCATGTTACAGTTGCCTTTGTATATCTGATAGAATTTGCAGTAGGACTGAATTAATTTCTGTCTTCTTTTCCTGCTCCTTAATCAACCTTTCATTTTTAGCCTTATAACTCTGTAATTATGCCATGAGGCTTCTTACAGTTTCAACCAAATTTGGAGAGGTTTCCACCACCCTCCTTTCATCATATTCTTCCTCTCTATTGTGGGATCTCTCCCCCAAATCCCGATGTGTCACCATCCTTTACGTTGTAGTTATCTTGTTGTTTAATGACTTCTTGAGTGCTGATAAAAAATTTTCTGTTAGTTATTGATCTACAAATTCATGAACAACACATATCATTGCAAGGTGAATTCAGTTCGTTATTTGGAAACATTAGCAACCTACAGTGCAAACTTCCAAAACCTCTATCAACAATAAAAGGGGATAAGGTAGGGTGTTACCCCATAATTTATCTAATAGAATTTTTATGCGACTCGTGCATGAGCCCAAGCAGGCCAAGTGTTTTTTCCATGCTTTGATACCAATTTTTAACACACCTGACCCATAAATACCCTTTCTTGGGGTGGGTCATAAATTTTTCGTTCTTCCTGACTACCTCAAATACTAACTCTGGGATCTCCATTGGGGTTTTCTCACCACGAGCTTTCTAACGATCTTCACCGCACTAAAATATAAGATCGAGTCTGTAAGTTATGGCCTCTCGAAGCTACCCAGAACATTATCAGTTGGAGTATTTGGTGTTCGATGCTGAACATATCCTTTTCCTAATCCCTAAAGTCTCTAAACCTCACCACATGGCCTTAGACATTCGACGTTTGGTGGTCGTAAATCGACGTTTTGATGATTGGCGATCATCATTGGACGTTCAACATTCAGTGGTCGACGATATTCATGAACATCCCCCTTTTTCCATACTATGCCCAAAAATCCTGAACTCTCGAAATATCGCCATGTGGCTTTGGCCATTTGATGATCGACGTTCAACATTTTACATTGGATTCTCCTATATTATACCACACCCCACATCTCCCGAATTCCTGAAGTTATCTAAACTCCCGGAGTCTCGGACACGTCACTAGCCATGTAGGCCAGACGAGAATGAACCAGAAGTTGACATGCAGCATGGGTCAAGGGGTGACACATGTCCACGATAGGGGGTGATATGTGTCATGCTCTAACATACATAATGGGTGTGTGAATCATACAAAACTTGGTGACACGTGTCACGCGTAATGTGGGTCCACGTCACATCGAATGACGTCATCAAGCCAAGTCATCATAGACTGATAACTACTCAGTCCTTCAATCTAATGGTCTATAATATTCCATGTAAATCCATAGATCTATAGTTCTCATTACTTCGTAGCTCCAGGTCCAACTCCTCACCTCATGAATTCCCCAAAGAGATAAGTCTATGGAGTCTCTAATCTGGTGCCAAGATTCATCATCCTACCAACGGTCGGGATTCACTTTGGCGCTTGTGACTTTGGCGGTTTCATACTTCGTAAAATCTTGGTCGGGTTCCTCTGGAGTACGAAGTCTCCAGACTACGAGATCGCTTGCCAAGTGCCCACTCATCCAATGGTCCTAGTTCAATGATCAACACTTGATGGGGGACGAGTAGGGCCCACGTATTTCTCCACTACATGTTCTCGATTAGTTGGGTAGTTGAGGGTGTGTCCCTTATATAGACGGTTGGGAAGGATCTTGAAGGATCTGAGGATCGATGGTCTGCGTCACTTCGATAGTTCGACATTTGGGAGTTCGGTGTGTGTGTCTCTCGGATTTCCCTCCAGAACACGCTGGATCTGTTGCCATGTGTACCTAGTGTCTATGACCAAGATTTACTCTGGCTTGTAGAGCTTTGGGGGAAAATCACGCGTTTCCAAATTGCCAAATGATCGGACTCCCAGATAAATTTTGAGCGGTGGACATGTGTCCCTCCATTATCAACGGTCTAGATTGACTCTACGACTCTGGCATTCAGGCATTTTGGCACTAGACCACTCCTAATCCCCCGAAGTAGCACTTCGTCGAAGTGCTTAACACTTCCCTTCCTACGTTCGATCTAATGGATGGTAGAGGTATACATTGGATCCCCAAATCGATGGCCCTCGTTGATTCACGACTTCGGCCTTCAACTATTTTCAAGGGTTGTGGAGTTACAAGTCCCGAAGTCCTGAAGACAAAAGAGCTAGCTCCTTTYGGAATAGCAYAGGGTTCCTAGGCCCTGGTCACATGGGTCCTTTGGGAATTATTTGGGGCTAAGTGAAAATCCATTTTTGTAGCAAAGGGGTTAAGGACACGAGCCTGAGCCCTTGGTTAGATGGGGGGTTAGTATGAAGGGAAACACCCTTCTCACACAKAGATGTTCTTTGAMATTCCCGCTAAGGMAAATTCAAAGGATCGACAAGACTTAGGCATTTTAGTTACTCCTATCCCAACTYTCTAGTGGATTCACATCTCATAACTATCTAGCAACAAAAATGAGATAAATTGAAATCCATGAAATATAGCAGTTTACAGAAGTAAAGAGCCTATCTAATAACTTGTTCAAATACTGCAAGGCTTAACCATAAACATATACACTCAAACATCA
This sequence comes from Picea mariana, assembly GCA_032191745.1. Lineage (NCBI taxonomy): Eukaryota > Viridiplantae > Streptophyta > Pinopsida > Pinales > Pinaceae > Picea > Picea mariana. The sequence goes on along the minus strand of JASDQU010737683.1, from coordinate 111,061 downwards.
AATCCAATATATTACACAGAGTATGAAAATACTTATCAGAACTAGAAAATGTGAAGCAACTGTTGAAAGGAGTGCTCTTTTCCTCCCAACCATATGCATAGTCACTCCTGACGGATTTAGCACTGGCCACCCCCGAGCTAGACAATGTTGCTCTGAGAGAGATTCTTTCTCCTTTCTCCACAACAGTTAGGGATGGAGGTTACTCTCCTCCTCCCGCATGAACTTGGCAGTTGGTTTTCTCTACTCCAAGCAAGGAATTCTGCACGAGTATTTCCTCAGTCAATCGTTAGCCTCGTTTATCATCTTGTAGCCAAAACCTTCCTATGGCTTCTTACAACCAGATCGAGCTTACTGCTCAAGTTTTTCCTCTCAACTCTAGAGTCAAAGTATGTTATCCTTCTCTTCTCGAGAGACTATTTTCTCTACTATGCTATCTTGCAGATCCGTCTATGTCCCTGAATTACCTCCTTCCTTTCCTTCCTCAGAAAGGTTGTGTGGATCCAAATCCCAATTCGTGGTCGGGCCTAGAAGCCTTACAGATGAGTACCCTGCCCCATCTCCTCATTAACTCTTGAGGATGGCCTTCCAACTACCAGCTTAATTGGTAATTCATTTCTAAGTCAGAGGACTGTTGAACAATTACACCCATTAGGTACTGGTCTCATGAGGGCCATCTCAACTGTTCTTGGTTTCTCCTCACCATCTCTCTCATAGCATCCATGGTCTATCTTGGAAAACTTTCCCCCTTTCAGTAGTTGTTCCACACATATCAAATTTCTATTAATAACAAAAAAATTCATACATTGACCCTTTTGTACAAAGGTTCATCAAATCAAACATTCACACATATTTTGTCTACCATAGTCTCTTGTGCAGTTATAGTTATATTTACAAACTAGGGGAAACATGGGTATTACATGTAAGATCTCCCATGACACCCACCAAGCACACACACTCTTTGGGTAGACTTTGGGATGAGTAGGGAAATAGAACACAAAGGGGCACACGATTAATTAGGCGAACAAATACATGTGGGTGTGAGCCTGGGCACCTTGGGTGCATAATGGTGATGTGCGACACCAAGGGGTAACACACCTTACTTTCCTTAGAACGATTAACAAAGACTTGGGATGCATTTGGGAAAGTGTGAGGAAACTTGGGAGCATGCTCAAGGAGTGGACCCATCTTCCCTTGGAAACATGGGCGCACTGGAGAGGTTAGACGACCCCATTGGCACACCCACGAGGCGTACACCCACGAGGCGTCATAATGATTGGCATGAGAGAATGCACAAGGCAAGGGGCATGCACCTAAGGATGGGGTGCACTGGTCCAAGAGACATGACGATTGATGGGTGCACGGGTTTGTTTGGCCACACCAGGTCCACAGAGGGTGGCAACTAGTCGTTTGAGTGTCGGTTTTTGAAGGGGAGCGACACACCCAAAAGACATGACATTTCATACAAGTAATCCCTGGAGTCCCTATAAGAGCACAAGGGCACACAACCAAGGAAGGCAAGAGGATTGGAAAGAGTTTTGGAGAAAAAGTATGAGGAAAAGTTTCAGGCAAGGTAGTACTGAGGCATAACTACCTAGATGGAAGACAAGTAGCCAAGGGTGGGACGCTTTAGGATATTTTTGGGAATTCTATAAACATAGGATTGTTGGAACCATGTGCGAGGAAGAACTAAAATTTGCGTTAGCTTGGTGAAAGTTTGAAGAAATGAAGGGGAAACAAATCTATGATTGAGGGAATGTTTGAGGTGCACTGTAGGTTGCATATATAGTTGCAACATAGAGTCTTTGTGTGGAAAATCTGTGTATGAGTGTCTTGGTGAGGTGAGGCAAGTTGTGTGACTCTACCCAAGATGTAAACCAAGAAAATAGTCCCCATATTGTAATTATTTCACGATAACAAAGACTTAGCCGAGTGTTAGGCATGGTTTGTGCCACCCACACTATTTCTGCGTATGTCTTCGTTTGTTCCACAACTGTTCTCTAGGTTTCTCATGTTCATGGATGTATTCTTGTATATGACTAAATGTTAAATTGTTAAAAATTGTCTAAGTATACAAGAGTTGCACTAGAGTAGGAGTGTGTCTTGTTGGTAGCCTAGAAAAGAGTATGAGTATGCTCTAGGTGAAGAGGCGTAGTCTAAATGGAGTATTCTTGGTGTGACAAGTAACCAAGTAATAACCATTGTGATATTGCATTCCCTTAGTAGGTGAATGATCGCGATATCTAAACATGCATCCTGTGGAGTTGTGACACCTACCAAAATTTTCTTTATGAGTAATGCTTTTTAGCAAAAATTACTTTAAAATCCTTTTTCTTATAATTTTTATGTGTATATATAAAAATACATCATTTATATTAAATTTATTATTACTTTATTGTTAGTTTTTTTCAAAATATTATTAAATTACTATATATTAATATAGATTAAAGGATGAATTCTATCTCCTCTCTTAGACATTAAAAATAGGGTCACTTTTTTCCCTCACTTTACTAATTTCAGAGAGCTTGATACTTAATTTTACAAAGTGATATCAAAGTAATATCTTAGTTATCATTGAATCTAGCCCTTGTTGGGCCATATTAAGGATAGTCAACAACCTTGAATAAGTTTTTAGTTTATACATCTTTCTTGATGAAGAAAACAAGAAAAGACTCATGGTTCTTGGTGACAAGACACTCTCTAATGATATCCCTTTGAAATACACGCCCTTTCTAATCAATTCGAGAGCACCTCCTTCTCAATATGGCATATACTTTTACATTGGATCAATATTGGGGAAAATGCTTGACGTTTCCTTCTAAGATCTAAGTTATTGATATTTGAAAACAAAGGGAATGGAGGAGCCATAATAAATTCAAGCACTACTTTTACTATCTTAAATGAATAAATCTTCAAGCAGATAACATTTGAGTTTTCTTCTTAGAATGGATACTAAAGAACTGATGATGCCAAAGCTGACTGATATGGGACTCTGTTACAATGTTTCAAGTCTAGAGAATATTGTGTTGTCTGAGTTTTCATTTCATTTCGAGGGTGACTTAGACATGGTATTGCATGTTTCCATCTATTTTAGGTTTTTTTTTCCAGTTTTGATTCGATTTACTTGACAATGAATAACAATAGAGGGATCTTGGAGGTTGATATTGGGTCCGCTGTGATCTTGGGAAACTATCAACAATAGGGATTTTATTTATTGTATGACAGAGAGAAGAATTGTTTAGGCTTCACTCAGAATATCTGCGAGACATTTCGTTGAAAACAAACAAACGTGTAATTTTTTTTTAAGCCGAAGGCATGTATATAGGAGATTTTTTCCCATTGGGAAAAACCTGATGTCCAATACCTCCTTTGTTGAGATATGTTAATCATTTTCCCACATTTTCTCACTATTTTGTGGATTGTAGCAGATTTAGTGACTCCTTTATATTTGTTAAAATAAGTCATTTTTTTATCCACATAAATATAATCAATTTTTTAAATTGTTTTGAAAGTTGGTATAAATCTATGTACGTCCATAGAGGCAAATGTGTCTGGAGAGGAGGTTGAGTGTGAGTGTAAGGCTGGTCTAGCTTATGTAATATCTCCCTTGAAAAATAATACATTGAATATCATTGTCTAGTGGATGTTTCCCTGCATAGGATTTTATCACGTAAAATGACAAGTTAAATTGTGTGATTTCTTTTGTCACTCAATTTTAAATTTTGTACCAATTTAAATATGTTGATTTTTTCTTCCGCTTCACATCAAATGGTATCAGAGCAAGTCATTCGAGTTCGGGAGCGAGATCTGACATATGAGCACTGAAGAAACTTGTTTCATGAGTCGCGTAATTAAAGAGGATGGATTTTTTTGTATGGTCGAGGGTTGTTAGGGGCCACCCAAGAAGACAACCTTTGTTTTTAGATGCTTCCTTTGACAAAAATATAAAAACTTATATAAAATTCAACAGAGAACCAAAGCTTCAGAATGCTTCTATCACAGACTTAGCCAAAGAAGTCTATTCTCTCAGAAAGGAAGTCTCTGAATTAAAAGAAAAAGTCAGAAGAATAGAAGGATATGCTGAACTCAGTTTTAAAATTGATTCATGGGCTAGAAAAGAAATTCAAGAAATCAAAGAAAGATTAGAATCAATTCCTCCTCCTTTAGAAGATGCTCCATTTGACACTATCTTCCAGAAGCACACTACAACAGAAATGCAGGGAATGACAGGTATGAAAATCTTGTCTGTTAAATATCAGAAGTACTATATCAAAATCCAGTTGGAAATAAGTCAAGAAGTTTTTACTCTGACTGCACTCATAGATACTGGATCTGATTTGAATTTATTACATAAGGATTTGATTCCTGCAAAATACTGGCTTCCTAGTTTTGGTTCATCTACTGGACTAGGAAATGTTAATACTTCTTTTCAGTTTGAAATCCCTAAAGGTATTTTGCTACTTGAAGATTATGCTTTAGGGATGAAATTTCAAATATCAGATCTACCAGTCGACTGTATACTTGGCACCCCTTTTTTGTCTGCAGTAGAACCCCATGGTTCATGTATTTGTTCTGATAAGAAAATTGGTTATTTTATAACATTTCCAAGTATAAGTGGAAGTCCTCCTAAAAGGGTTGAAATTCCATTTATATTAGAAGCTCATGTTCAGATTGATTATTACCAAAAAAGTTTGGTAATTGTGGAAGTTTTTGATGATCAAAGAAATGATCCTGTTACAAATTATTTTGATGATAATACTCCATGGGAAACATTCAAAGAGCATTGGATACCTTCATGGCAGCTAAGGCATTCACAAAAGGTAGAATTGGGGCTTCCTGGATTTTCAAGAAATACACACATAAGTGTACTTCCGCCCCAACATGTATTGGGTAGAATACATCAGCCTGCTACTATTAGTTCCAGAGAAAAGTTGATTGAAATGGGAGATTTAAGTAGATTGAGTTCTGGTTACAAGCAATATTATGATCATCAAATAAGAAGTTGGGCAGAAACTCCTGCATATCATTTCTTCCAAATTAATCGAATGAGAACTGTCCAAGAATGGCCAAACAGAAACCCAAATGAAAGATTCTTTGATATTAACTATGAGCAGTATAAAATGATGTGGTTTAATATTTGTCTTTGGACAGACAGATACAAGTATTATTACTGCACGATACAATTTGCTCATTCTTTTAGAGATTGGCCTGAGCCTGAATGGCTAATGGAGTGGTGGAATCAGTATGGATTAAATCCAGTTGGTATAAATCCTGATGTAACAGAGGTGGGAAAAATGTTTCTTTTCCATGACCGAAGTCTGGATACTATCTCTGATCTGTTCTCTGAAGAAGAATACAAAATGTTGTTTATCAGAGAAAAACACATGGATTATCTGAACCAAATTTATACTTCACCAAGGAGAAGATAATAATATTGATCCTGAACTAGTCAGATAAATATACACTCAACACTGGGATCCATATAATTTCAGACACTTTCATGATCATCCACTTGAATAATGGTTTCTGTGGGTTTACACATCAAACTCCACTTTGTAGTTATTCATGTCTAGATGGCCGACAGTGGTGCCATCCGGGTTTCGTGGGTTGCCGTCATTAAACTCCACTTTGTACATATTTCAATTATGTCAATTTTTAGTGTTGTCTTGTCAAATTAATGAGAATCTTGGAAACTCGGAGCACTTCTACGAATTTTGGTGCGGATTGACCCACATTTCCAAGATGCTCTACTATTTTTCATGTGATGTCCTTACTATATGAGTGTACTCTGGTCGGGGAATCCTGCATGATTGTCCCATCATAATTATTGTTGAATCTACTTTCGGTGATTTGATCAGGGAATCCTGTGTGACAACCCTAACAAATCCATCATAATACTTTACTTTCAGTGTGATTTGAAATAAATAAAGATTTCGGTCAAAGATTCCTGTGTGAATACATCTGCCGAATCCAAAAAGTAGATTTAGTGGTCAACATGTAGGACCACAAGTCTATTCGGGTTTGATGCTTCATTATGACTCCACCGCCTCAAATTTGTATAAGAGGAGGGTGAGAGCTCATTCATAGGCATCCCCAAATTGTGAGTTATTGTGAGTCAGTCTTTAGTTTTCTAAGCTTCCCTTCTGTCTGAAGCTTTGAGTCATTCTGTCTGTAAGTCAGTCAGTTGAGCGAAGAGCATCCTGCTTAGAGTCTGTAATCTGTGCATCTGGCAAAAAAATATTGTAATACCCGAAAGCTTTATGCTCTGATAATATAAAGACTTACGCTTGTGATATATATCTGATGCTTGTGTATTGTCTCTCTATTATGCACACATTTTGAATTCATTTATTTGCCTGTATTTGCATCCGTTGTTCCTTGGTACTGCTAGGTCTGAGTTGCTTGTCCTATTGGCAAGGTTGCTGGTAGTTGGGTGTGAAGCGTCTGCCGAGCAGTGGTAGTAAGTCTCGCTAGGCAAGGAGGCCGCATAGGGCAGTTGTAGCTACAGAGATTCACCTAAAACCCTCTATAGGCTTCAAATAGAACTGCTGAAAGGGCTCGATGGACTTCGAGTGACAGGCTTCAGGAAGATAAGCAGAGTAAAGTGGTTAACCCGACGACATTGGTTCTGACGAAAGTAGCAGAAATCAGAAGCCCAGATGATGAAGGGAGATTGCGCATGAGACAAGCAGTCAATACGTCAAGCTTCATTCTCTTACAGAGGAGGCCCCTGACAAATCTGCGTGGAGAAGTTTTACAAATGGTTATCCCTCTCGGAGGAAGAGACCATTGCTAGGAAACTTACGTTTTTGAAATTTTTTTGTCTGGCCGCAGGTTATCCCTTACCAAGGAGCGATGACAAATTATTAAGAAGAAGTCTTTTAGGTCCATGGAAAGGCAAGTAAAACGACATGTTGTTTCCATAAAGTATAAGCACAAAGCATGAGGTTTAAAAGTGATTTTTTCGTTTCATTAAAGCACAAGAGGATCGACTTTATAAGATTTTCATTATGTATATTTTATGAAGGCATGATATTTTTTGAAGAGGTGGATATTTTGTCCTTAGTGTAAATTTTTTAAATTTTTTTTATGAGAGGATGTTATAATATAATTTAAAAAGTTGACCCTTTGGTTTTAAGACATATTTTTAAAATATTTGTACTTTGACTTAAATTTTTTGAGGTCCAAACTTCAAATGTAAGATATTTCTTCCATATTTAAAGAAATGGTTGGGGAGATTTGTGCTAATGGTCAAGATGCAGAGTGTAAAGTTTGAGATCGAGAAATTTAATGAGAAAATAATTCTGAATTATGGAAGGTCAAGATGTGGGATGTACTGGTGCAACAAGGGTTGAAAAAGGCGTTGGAGGGAAAATCAAAGAAACCAACAACCATGACGAATGAGGAATGGGAATAAATGGATGCAAAAACACTCAATACCATTCGTCTATGTATGGAAGATGATGTTTTGTTTATGATGAAGTCCTTGACAAGAAAAATCTATTTGAAGAGGTAGTTGTACAGTTTGCGAATGAAAAAAGGTACGAAAGTTGCTTACCATTTGAATACCTTTAATACCCTTATAGTTCAATTGACTAGTATGAAAGTTAAACTCGAATATGAAGATAAGGATATTACACTATTGTGTTCGTTGTGTGAGTCTTGGGATAATTTAGTAACTTCTATTAGTTTTAACTCAACAAATGTTTTAGATTATGACTCGGTTTAGGAAGCTTTGTTGGCTCAAGAGATGAGAAGAAAATCTAGTCAAGAAACCTCAACTTCATAGGCGATGCTGGTTAGAGGTCGATACAAAGAAAAAGAGAAGAATCAAAAAATTTCTTCACATTCTAAGTCAAGGGGAAGAAATGGTAGATTAAAATGATGGTACTATGGAAAAACAGGGCATCTCAAGAAATATTTCTGGAAAAGAAAAGAATATAAGGAGAACTCTACGAAGGAAGCAAATTTGGCTGTAACAAATTCAGGTATGATAGATGAAGTTTTATCAGTTTCTAGTAATACACAATATCAAGATCAATGAAAGTCATATTCGGGTGCCTCCCACCATATGTTCTCACATAGAAACTGGTTCATTTCTTACGAGTCTGTTGATGAGGGTCTAGTGTTTATGGGAAATGGTATTCCCTATAAAACTATAGGGGTTGGAATCATTAGAATCAAGATGTTTGATGGTATTGTTAGAGAATTAATGGATGTTGGATATGTACCTGAGCTTAAGTTGAATTTGATTTCATTAGGAGTTTTACATTCTGTTGGATATAAGTATACATGTCAAGGTGAATCACTCAAAGTGTCGAAAGGAACTTTAGTAGTGATGAAAGCAACAAATATTGATAACCTTTATAAGCTGGACGATAGTACTGAAGTCACATCCGAGGTGACAGATGTATCTTCTTGTTTATGGAAGAATTAACAGTCATATGAGCAAGAAAGAATTGCAGGTACTGGTAAGGTGTAAATCTCTTCCAGACTTAGAAGCTATTTTTCTGAATTCCTTCTTGTTTTATGTCTCTGCTAGTTATGATGATGAGGAAAAGGGATGTAATGTGTGGGATCCTACTTCCCACAATATTGGAATCAACAAAGATATAGTATTTATGGAACAACTAGAATGGTTAGTTCAAAATCACAACAACAAATTTGTTTGCATGCTAGAGAATTCATTGTATGGCATTATGGTACCCAATCAACTATACAAGAGGTTTGAATCCGTCATAGTGAGTCAAGAGTTTTCAAGGGGTATAAATGACTATACTATTTATAGTACATTCATTTTCTTGATGTTATTTACTGATGATATGATCGTTGCAAGCCGAAGCATAGTTAAGATCAGTAAGATAATGGCTCAGGTGGATTAACATTTCTGATGAAGGATCAATGAGCAACAAAACAAATTGTGGGCATAGAAGTACACGTAGACTATAACAATGGTAAGCTATGGTTGCAGTTCATAATGAACATCGTAAAACCAATTGATATCCCTATTGCTTTCCATTATAAGTCTTCTTCAAGCTTAAGTCATGTTTATAAAGAAGAAAAAGTTATGTCTCATGTCAGTTGAGTAGGAGTTCTATTGTATGTGATGAAATATTTAAGATTAGGTATTTCACATTCAGTTGATGTTGTAGACACATGGAAAATGCATGTGAAGCAGTGAAATGGGTGCTTCCGTGTTTTAGAGGCACATGTGTCACCTATAATGGTTTTAGTGGTTTAGTCTATGACAATTGTAATTTAGATTTTGTAGGTTTTTTGGATAGAAGGAGATATACCTCAACATATGTCTCAAAGCATCATTTTGGAAGACATGTTGGAGGCAGAGTGATTCCGCATAAAATCCAAACTCAAGAAAATCAGATAGATGTGTTCATGAAACCAGTGTTATTAGATAAGTTTCAATGGTGCATGGATCCTCTTGGCTTGCAACATAGGTGATGAAAAAAATTGGACAATTATATTTAGGTAAAATGTTGTCAAGGTGGAGAGTGTTTAGATATGCCAACCATTTTCCCATGATTTTTTGGAGTATACCAGATTTAGTGGCTCCTTTATATCAGTTTCTTGTTGAAACAAGTAACCCGTTTTTTGGATCCACATAAATGTAATCAATTTTTTAGATTGTTTTGAGAGTTGCTATAAATCTATGTACACCCATAGAGGCAAATGTGTTTAGAGATATTGAGTGTGAGTGTAAGCCTGGTCTGGCTGATGTAATATCTCCCTTGAACAATAATAAATTGAATATCATTGTCTCGTGGATTTTCCCCTGCATAGAGTTTTACCACGTAAAATCATTGAGTTAAATTGTGTGATTGTTGTTGTCTCTTGGTTCTAAATTTTGTGCCAATTTAAATATGTTGATTTATGCTTCCACTACACAACAACCTTCCATGTCACCTATGCACCTATCCCCTACCTCCTTTGTTGTCTGTCAGAATACTATCTTATCCACTATCTCCTTTTTTGTTTGTCTACTATCTCCTCCACCGTTATAGTAATGGACTTGCGTTAATAATATATGACCTAATACACTAGTTACTCATCATTGTCATAACTGCTAGTTTAAATGAGCAAGAGAGAGAGTGCAAGAATTACATCTTGCCCCGTCCAACTCCCAAAACTCTGCTTGTTGGCTTCCAGCCATGGGTTGGTACCCAACACCATTGCTTTCATTTCCTCACTGAAGAGTGCCATTCACATGAGTCCTCTTGAGCACAGATTAACATTAGTGCCATTGACCACAATGAAGGTCCCCATCGACTTAACCTTGGTATACTTCTTAAAGCCACTTGTTTAGGAAGAAAAACTTGTCTTACAATTTAAACTTATTACCTATCATATCCATATGAATTTAATACTAAATGAACATACATATATTTTAGGCTTCTGAGAATATCGAAGCAAAGATAAATGAATAGTAAGGATTCATGACATATTTGTCAAGAAAACAAAATGGATAATTTGCAACCAAATATCCATATTAATTTATGCCTATGCCACTAATATCTAAATTATGAAATATTTATCATTTTCTAGGTTATATTCATCTATTCAGAGAAATATATTAGATTGGTGTACAAAAAACAACGATTATAAATTATACTTTGAATTGAGGAGGATATACATATAATGATTAATTTAATTGTGGATGTAATTTGAATTGATGAGGATATATTGAGAATGATCAATTCAATTGTGGTGTCTTGGCTAAAGCACTCCATCGGGGGTTATTGTTGCTTACCCTTCCTCGTCTTCTTCTTATGAAACTAAGAAGCATCATAGAAGCTCTGGGTTGAATATTTTGCGATTGTTATTCTTTCCCATCGAAATTTTTTGTGTTACTTTGAACAACTTTGATAACTATCTATCAACTCTACCTGATAGATTCACAATTAAAAAATTTCTATAATAGAACTTCTACCAAATGATATCCTAACCATAATGTTATTGGTGTTTTTGTTTCTACTACCATCTACAGTTTAAGACTCAACCATGAAATGCTACTGATAAACAAGCTTACTCCAACCACATCCCTCTTCCAAATTGGCATTTCGAGCATTCAAAACCCTTGATAAATATCTTAATTGAGGTGACTTTAGCTATAGATTTTAGAAGCATTGTAGCTTATAGCTTAGGAATTTGCAAAAAATTCTAAAATGGAGAAGTGGCATCTTAAGTTAAGTGTATATTCATTAAAAAAAATCATGAAGATAACTATGACATTAGGCCAAGCTATAACTAGTCCACAAATTATAATTAGCCATGCCATGTTGTGATTCCCAAAACAAGTAAAGGGATTTATAAATATAGACAAATTGATGGATATAAGAAAATTCAAACTCTATTTATTAAACTTCTTCAACTATATGAATTATATACTATGTTAAGTTATTTAGCCAAACTTAAAAAATCAAAATCATGTTGTGTCCAGAATTGTATTTGCAATTATGTAAGATCTTCATTATTGTCAGAAATGTGAAAATAAAATAATTTCCAAATCCATTTATTACTCTTGAACAAGGTAAGCGCAAATCCAATATTTACTTTTGAAGACAAATACTAGTGACTTCCTAACTTTCATCGTACAATGTCATAACAGTTTCACAATTATATATAAAAAACATTTCCAAATCCATTTATTACTCTTAAACAAGGAAAAATTTAATTTTTATTTTTTCAAAACAAAAACTAGCAGCTTCCTAACATTCATCATACAATGTCATCACAATTTGGGGAAATACTTGAAAGCACTACAATTTGCAAATAACAAAACCAAATTTCTCACATACACAAGAATATATATATATATATATATATATATATATATATATATATATATATATATATATATATATTCTTGTGTATGTGAGAAATTTGGTTTTGTTATTTGCAAATTATAGGGCTTGTGCTTTCAAGTATTTCTCCAATACCCTACATCCCCAAAAGCTTAATTTAGGGAATAGGCTTGAAGCTAATATCAAGAATTAAATAAATAATATAAAATTTAAGAAGCAAATTCCTTACCTCTCCCACTAATAAGAATGACTTCTAAAAGACACAATTGCACTCCAAATTCTACCACCTCCGAACATACCACGTTGATGAATCCTCGACACAATTGATCGAGTTGCTTCTAAAAATTTGTATTTTACATATGTATTTGGGGTAACAGTTTTGAAGAAATAAGATTTCTGGTTTCGTAGATTTGTTCAAACAATGTGCAGATTTATCGATAAATATTGAATTGGGGAACTATGACCTTAACACTTATTTCCAAAGATAAATAAAATCAATAAATGAATATATATGTTTAATCATTTGGAACAAGTATAAAGTTATTTGCAACAAGTGTATAGTATGAGCAACAATTGTAATGCCCGTGAAACTTGCATGACCACGATTAATCCTATAAAACATATAAATCTCCAATACTTACAATCATGCATGAAACCAACTTCATCAATCATGGGTTCACATCATATAAAAATAGGCCAATTTAGTAGGGAAATCTGAAATGAGGGAATTGATGAACCACCCTTTTTCATATTGAAGAAAACTCGGATTTAATTACCTATTCTTTCTCAATGTCAATAGGGAACACCTAAAAATTTCAATAGAAAGAAGCCTCCCACCCACTAGAGGAGAAATTGGCATGTTCCCCACCCACTTCCCTAGAATTTTTTTTATTCTCTTTATATAAATACACCATACAATTTGGTATGTTATCTATTAATCAATAACCTTATGCAATTCATAAATTTAATCATGATTTTGTTTTTATGAATTAGGATAAAAGCATATAGATTCTCTCACAACAACAAGATGAACCAATAACCGTACAAAGTGTTTCCACTTTACAACGAGTCTTTTTTTCACAACATATAAGCCATACACTAATAAGGAAAAATAAATGACAAACARTTGTCTCATTTTGTAGTGTATCTTTGCTTCTCTTTTAGTTTCAAGTAATTATATCATACACATTTTAATCTTTATTTTCATTCTCATCTTTATGTTGTAAAACATGTAGTTTTATGATATAATACATATAGTTTCTGTGTTCTTCAACAACACAAACTACTCTAACGAGRTCTTTTATCACATTTTCTTTATCGAGCTGTAAGATTAAACTTTTAAAATGGGAGAATTTAACTTTTAGAATGTGTGTGCATTGCCTCTCCGAACCTTATTTTGAGTCCCTCATATATGAGGGTGAGAGTGGTGAAAATATTGAGTAAAACCTGATATAAACATGAAAACAAAAATCTAATATAAAACATGTCTTTTACATTTTTTGTTGATTCTGTTCATTGTGCCTTTGACACATTCTACTTTGATTCATAATATCAGGGTCTTTGGTGGCCATTAAAATAGTATTCTCTCTGTTATTTTCATTACATATACATTCTTGCTAACTAAATTAGAAAATAGTCTATAGATGCATCTTGTGATGGAAATGGTTTGATAGTTTTTAATAATTACAATTTTTCTAACAAAGATATAGCTCTTTGTAATTAAGGATAATTTTAATCTTCCTCAAAAGTCCAAGGCACATTCATTAAACCTTTATCTTTAGCTATATTGAAGAACATTCTTCTGAGCAAAATGAAGAAAAGACCCCTATTACGAAACTGCACTGGTGCTACAAGCCAATATTAGATGGAAGGAATAGGATTTCGGTTTTCCGAAGTGGAAGTGATTTCTAGGAGGCCATAGTAGGTTAAAAATAGTAACTATGTGAAAATAAAGTAGGGGTAAGGTTTTCCCATTCTCCTCTTTTGTCGAGTTGCAAGATCCAAAGTAGTGGTGACCTTGTAACTCTTCAAAATATGCATGTACTGAATGCTCATTCAAGGGAATGGAAAGATGGCCATTTCTTCTCACCAGGGTGTTGCAATCTTTATGAAAGATGGCCATTTCTTCTCATTAGGGTGTTACAATCTTTATTTTCATATTTCTGCTTGTCCTAGAATTAAATAAATTTATTTTGACATTCGTCCATAATTAAATATATTTAGTTTTGTATCTGTAATTTGATTTGGAATAAAATATCTTTATTTCCAGATTTGTTGTTTTCCCTGGAATTAAATATATTTATTTCCATATTTTTCCCTCTACTTAAATATCTTTATTTTCAAATTTATCCTATAATTAAATATATTTATATCTAACTATATTCACTTCACACACACACACACACACACACACACACACACATATCGTAATTAAAAAAAAACTTATTTTAAAGTTTTTAGGCACTCAAATAAAATTTTGAAGTGCTCCTCCTTAATCTCATCTCAGAATGTCGAAACAAGGAACCTCGTTTGTCTTACCCATTGCTCCTTTCGATCACTCTCAAATTAGTTCTTCTTCTTCCTCGACCAAACCGATATTTTTCAAACAAATGTTTTCTATTTCTCGTATATTTACTTACTCCAAATCTCTTTTACAACATATCAACTCGTTATGTCCTTGATGATGGGTGGAGTGTCTAGAAACATTGGAAATTAAAAAAAAACTCCACATAGTTTTAATCTGTACGTTTTTTTCAATAAAATTTTAAAATTAACAAGTATTTCTTTAACTTTCACAAGATTGAATAAACCTTATTTTATTTCTTCATCATCATTGTATATTATTTTTTAACTTTTTAATCCATGAATGCAAATATTATTATTAAATTTTTTATCCACAAAAATATATGATACCAAAACATATTATTTTTAAATTCTATTATCATCAACATCTTCATTCTCATATTTAAAATACATTTATAACTTAAATATTATATGTTTAATTATAGAATTCAATAAAGAAGAGATCTGAGTGGTGTAANTCTTTAACTTTCACAAGATTGAATAAACCTTATTTTATTTCTTCATCATCATTGTATATTATTTTTTAACTTTTTAATCCATGAATGCAAATATTATTATTAAATTTTTTATCCACAAAAATATATGATACCAAAACATATTATTTGTTAATTCTATTATCATCAACATCTTCATTCTCATATTTAAAATACATTTATAACTTAAATATTATATGTTTAATTATAGAATTCAATAAAGAAGAGATCTGAGTGGTGTAACTAGGTATTAGGTTTTCTAAAGAGTGACAGATGGGGTTTTTTCTAGAGTGGGGGATAAATGGAGGAGCCACCTCAACTAGTGGACTACTCTAAAGATATGCTATTGGGAGATCAAATATTCACATATCCTGTCATTATTTTGGTGCCACATAAGTCTATGGATTGTATCAATTCGTTGTTCAAGAGGTTACCAAGGCGGGGGTCATAAATTTCTCTTCGGATTTGGACTCTTCCAGTTCCCATCTCGAGATTCCTTCTAGATCCCATCGGCCTCGATCCCTTCCCTTCCCTACCATATAAAAAAAATTACAGTGGTAACTTTTTACAACTTTTTATATACACGTGAGGTTGAAGCTGAAATAAAAAGTTAATGACCTAAGTCTTTTAGAGTAATATTAATTAAACCCCAATTAACTTGAGTAAAGGATATTTATAAAGGAAAAGTAATAAGAGAGTGTATTAAAAAAAAAGAGATAAATTTTCATAAGTTAAGGTTTAAAAGATAAAGGGAATTATTAAAGTTTCTTAATACCTTTCATTAAATTGGAAGGCATCCGAAGTAATATTCAAGCTATTCGAAGGAGGAATATATATTTATAAAGGAGACATATATTGAATAATTGAGAAAAAAAAAGGAAACCATGAACAATGAATTCAATATATAAATCTAAATTTTGGACTAAATGCCCATTTTGTGAAATGGAATTTGAGTATATGACAATTTTAAAAAATCACAATCGTTTTTGTCCAATTTGTGGGAAATCATTTATAATGGAAGAATATCAAGATAACTCACAAAGTAAATCACTAATATTAAAAGGAGAACTAGGAAATTATAAAGACATCAATAGAAAATTACAGTTGGAAATTGAGATGGAGAAATATTTTAATGGGTTAACAAAGAAAAATAATCTTTACTTCAAAGAGAGAAATCAAGAACTCATCACACAAATTGAGGAACTAGAAACCAAAAAACAAAAAATGGACAAAGACTTACTAGAAGGAGATGAAGAAATATCATGATTAAAAAATCATAATTAAAATTTACTAGTAAAAATCAGGAAGTCAAAAGACAAGAAACAAGAGAATAAAAATTTAGAACAAGAAAATCAAGGTCTCAAAGAGAATTTAACCAAAAAATAAAAAGAAAAATCGTGCCTAAGGAACCTTAATAAGAAATTGATTGAACAAATTAAAAAGATGAAAGATGAAAAGCTAGAGAATCAAGATATTATAAGTGAAGTCGAAAAATCAGATAATGAGGAAGAAATTTTACACCTATGGGTTCATAATCAAAATTTACTCACACAAATTAAAAATTTGAAGAGTGATAAGAAGTCGCTTCAGAACGAGTTAGATCAACTTATCAAGAAAGAATCATTGGTTGATAAAGAGGCAATGATTGAACCTATGGAACCAGAGAATTATTCATATGTAAACATCCCAATTATGGATAAAGGAATTAATACAGACCCAGTTAACCTTGCAACTCAAAAGGATGAAATTCCAACTAATGTAAATAAGTTTTTAAATGTCGAAGTACAAACAATCCATGGGTACAAAGAAGACTCAATTCCAAAAGTTAATCAAGAAAAATATACAAGTATAAGAAGTAAAGATCAATTTGCAAGGATGCCTTATCAACATCCTAATCACAAAAATCGATACTTCAACCAATCAATGTATCAACAGGAAAAAATGATCGATATTATGAAGAATATTACTTCCAGTACACGTGGTGCTCAAAGTAGAAGCTATTAGGGGAGTTGAAATACATCAAGTTTTTTCCAAGAACCCTATAAACTCACAGTTTCACAGAAGATCAAATTAGGGTGGGAATACTCCTTTACAATTCGACAGTTCTTCTCAACACTTAAAGGATTATATTTTCTCAGGTCCTCAATGATCATTGAATCAAGAATGAAGAATCAACAGACAATATTATAAGCTAGAGAAAGAGATAAGTCTTTTACAACTATGCTTTGAGGACAAAACATTTTTTAAGGGGGGAAGACTTGTAATATACCTAGTATATTACATTTATTATTATTTAATAATATGTTATAGGTTTGTTATTATGTAAATATGTATTATAATGTAAATGATAAATCAATGATAAGTCATGACCTTTGGAAAGAAAATGACTTATCGTTCCTCATGTGTATTTATATACACGTATTGTATTTCATATGATGTCAAGAAAATATGTAAAATGGATAGTAAATACAAGATTATTTATTATGGATATATGAAAATATGTTATGTATTCATGATGTTCTCATGAAGTGAACCACCAGATCCACTTCAATCTTTCTCCAGGATTCACGAGAGAAATCCCCAGGCTTCACATCCATAAAGAATAGTAGGTGTAACAGGAGTCTCAAAGAGGAGTTTATTCTTATCCCATATCCAAATATCGGCTGATTTACACTTGTTTTCAAGCCCATAATAAACTTTTCATCCCCCAATAATCCTTTTATCAATGCTATAATTCTACTTAAACTTGTAGTGAATTTCAATTCCAAGATATTTATATAAAGTCACTTCCTCTAAGTTTTTGTTTTCATATACAAAAATGTAATAAATGATCTTATCAAAAATTTAATGATCATGATCTTAATCTTGTTTTATATATATATAGTAATTAATAAAAATAAATACGATCAAATACAAATTTAACATCTTATATCTAAAAAAAATTCAAAAACTTAAATAAATTTCAAAAATTTTAATTTTAAAATTGTATAAAATATATCAATTATATTCATTAATTCACCTACTATTTATTCACTATTATATATAATATCATAAAATTATAGTCATACTTGTCCTTAAGATATTATATTATAATATCAAAGAAAATAATTATATTATATTATATTTCATTATAATATCGAAATATCAAAGAGAAGAATTATGTGAGTTCAACATACCTTCCAAACATTCCAGTGAGTAAATTTCAAAAGCTTAAATTTTAAAATTGTATAAAATATATCATTTATATTCATTAATTTACCTACTAATTATTCACTATTAATAATATATAATATGCAATATCAAAGAGAAGAATTATATTATATTATATTTCATTATAATATCGAAATATCAAAGAGAATAATTATTTGAATTCACTTAACATACCTTCCAAACATTCGAGTGAGTAACAAACATATGATTTTTCTTAGGATATCATATATAAATTATTATCGTTTTTCAAACATTCCACTAAGTAACGAACACATGATTTTTCTTGGGATATCATATATATAAATTATTATTGTTTTCTAAAATTTGGTGAATAAAACTTTTCTTTGAAGAATGTGTCGTTACGAACGACATGTTCCTTTGTAAAAATAATATATATGTGATTAGTTCATTGTATGTGAGTGTCTTTACTATTATTTAAGTATTGTAATAAGATTTACTAACAATCTACTTATACAATTGCATTTTTTAAATCTAAAAAGCAATCAAGAAAACCATGAAGTTGATAATTGTGAATGAATTATCATTGCATTTTAAATTTTAAAAAGTAATCAAAATAACCATGAAGTTGAGAGTTGTGAATGATTTATCGTTATAATTTTTATTAATTTATTAATTTTTTTTTGGAAAAAAAGATATTAAAGTTAAAAAATAAAATAAAAAATCATATGGACATAATCATTTAGTCGATTAGTTCTCTAATAATTTCAATAATTTAAAAGAAAGGGAGTTGGAGATCATTTTTGTGGGGAAGAAGAGAAAGAAATACAAATTCAAATCCAATTATAAAAACAAATTAGAAGGTTATATTTTTAACACCATTTTATTGTTATAATAATAATAATAATTTATTTTTAAGGTCATGGTCAAGCTAGACACCAAATTGGTGTATGAAACTCCCTTGTTTATGAGACAAGGGACTCCTTCCTCCCAGTGATTATAAAGTCTACAGAGGTATACATACCTTTGTGATCTCTAGAAAGAAACACAGATTTTTAATGAAAACAAWTTTTTTTTTTTCAAATAATATTTTTGAAAGATTGAATAAAATTTAGATTTTAATTTCAAAGTAATTTTTTTTTTATAAAATTCAAATTAATAATAATTTTAAAATAAATATTTAAAAAAAAAAACACAAAAACTTATATAAAATTAAAATTAATAATAATTTTAAAATATATATTTTGAGAAAAAAAACCAAWCACAAATAATATCAATTTTATATAAAATTTAAAGCTCAAACTATAATAATGTCATCCATCACCAAACGCTCAAAGACAACGAGCCACAATAAGTTACAAGTGCCTTGTAATGTCATCCTAACACCCAACGCTCGGGTAGAGAACGAGCCACACACTAAGAGGATATTTTTCAAATGAGCAAGTAGGTGGCTTGGCTCAATAACTAAAACATATTATCATACTCATTTTTACTCAACCCAAAGAAGGATTTCAAAACTTTCAATTTAGTTTTGCATGGAAAATCTTTGTTAAGCGAAACTTAAAAAACGGTTTATGATAGTGTTATATAATAATTATGRTTTTCTATCAAATTGTATTTATTTAAATTTGAAAATAAAATAAAATAACATGTTTAAATGTGAAAGAGACAAAAATAGAATAACAAGTGTTTTCACTTTAGCTTAGCCACACATATGGAATGAGTTCAAAATTTCTACTTTAACTTTGCCATTCGAATCGTTGATAGCTGAAATGTAAAGTAATGCATTAAGAAGTCCAAGATGCCTTTGTATATAAGAGGTGATTTAGTGAAGTTGAAGTTAGAAGTACATTATAAATAGTTGGTACATGTCAAATGTATTAAAATTTAGCTTAAGCATTTTTGCATGCATAAGGATCATTGAAAGAAAGACATCCACAATATATACAAGATTTATTTTGGGAAACTTTCTTGGGGGAGAAAACTCAACAAAGTTTTTTCAATATAGATTCGTCAACAAGTATAATGTCTTTCTCAAGAGAGATCTCACCAAACAGAAGATAATCAAAAGATATTTGTGTGGCACTACTAGTTATGGATTGGGCTACCAAAGAAGACTAGGAGTGGACAAAGTGTTGGACATACATGGATTTGTTGATGCAGAATGGGATGTAGACCTGGATTGTAGAAGATATACAAGATGATATGTGTTTAACTTGTTTGGAGGAGAAATCAATTGGATGAGCAAAATGCAGTCTATAGTGGCATTCTCAACTACAGAAGCTGAACACATGAAAACCACTCATGCAAGAAAGGAAGTAATATGGTTACAAAGATTGTTTTTAGGTATTGGCTTGGTACAAAAAGTTGTAAGGATAGATTGTGACTGTCATAGTGTAATCTTTCCGACGTAGAATTGGACTTATTGTTCAAAATACAAAGCATATTGACTTTCAATATCCATTTATGAGAGAAATGGTTGAAGAAACGAAGGTGTTGCTGATGAAGGTGGAAAATTTGAAGAATGTTGCAGATTCATTAACAAAATATATGATCACTAAGAATTTCTCTTGGTGTAGAGGATCTATAGGCATTGTTGCCCTAGATTGTTAACTATGTAACCCTATAACCCCCTGTATGCAAAGAAAACAACAAGTGGAAGAATGTTGGGTATGTCTTATATTCTTTGCATGACTAGACTTATTGTGTACATTGCATCAGGTGCATGAGGGGTTTAGTGTTAAGAACCAAACATCAATATAGCATAGAAAAACCTCAAGAAAAGTACTCAACGCCTTGAAAAAGAGATAATTTCAGATAATAAGCCTCTTCGAGGGGGCAACCTCCTTTTACCCCACTTAAATGTTCAAGTACAAGATGATTCAAAATGAAAATGTCTCCTTGGTATATATAGGAGACTAGGAGGTATAATTACAACTAATGGC
>JASDQU010737683.1:68634-86669 GCA_032191745.1 Picea mariana | reverse complement strand
TCTCCCTCCACTCTGTGTGTGTGTGTGTGTGTCTATATCTCTTTATCACCCTCTCCCAATATACCTCTCTCATTACTCTCTCTCTCTCTCTCTCTCTCTCTCTCTCTCTCGCCACCCCTTTCTCTTAGTCACTCTCTCTCCCTCTCTCCCTCTTTCTACCTTTATCTCTCCCTTCTTGTCTCTCTCTCTCCCCCTCCCCATCTCCCTCTATATATGTATTCATCCCTACCAATCTATCTCTCTATATCTCTCCATTCCTCTCTACCCTTCTATCTCTCTCTCTCCCTCTCTCTCCTATTGTAAGACCCTATTTCCCCCAGTCTGTAAATATAACTATATTGGCCAAGGAACTATGGAAAACCTAAAAGTGTGAATGTTTGATTTAATGGACCTTTGTACAAAAGGTCGATGAATGTAAATTCTATTATTTTAATAGAAAATGGTTGCATGTTGCATGACTACTAAAAGAGGGGATGTGCAAAGAGAAAACCAAGAATGCTATGAAAAGTGGTGGAGGGGACCCGGAATGGTTGTGTTAGCCTCCACCGAACCAGTACCATGTTGGAATTAATTGCTCAGATCAAAACATCCCTCTGACCCAAGAATGAATTATAGTCGGGATGGTAGGTGGGAATACCTCCTCAAGAGTTAATGAGGGGATGCGGAAAACTGCCCATTCATAAGGCTTCTAGACTTGAACATAGAATGGGAATTCGATCCACACACAACCTTGCTGAGGAAGGCAAGAAAGGAAGTGTGGTGGGCAGAGGAATACCTGCGGGAAAAAATGAAGAGACGAGAGTGGAAACTCTCGGGTCTGAGGAAGGACTGAAACAGGAACAGTGAGTTCTGATCACGAAAAATAGAGATTGAACCAGAAGAAGGAGAGTAACCTTCATCCTTATCTATTTCTGTATTGGGAGATGGAGAGTAACCTTCGTCCGTAACTTCTGTTGAGCTGGAAGTAAGAGATTGAATCTCAAATCATCATGGCTTAAGCTCAGGGGTGGCCAATGATAAATCCATTGGGAGTGACTGAGCCTATGTTTGGGTGGAAACGCGCACCCCTTTCAGCAGTAGCATCATGCTCTATGGTTCTGATAATTTTTTTCTTGCCTTATGATTTGAATTATAAACAATGGATGCATGCGAGTATTTACATGTCTATAAAGGGTTCTTTCTCTGTATTAAAATGATTAAGTTATGAGTATGCGTTTGTTCTCTTGAGAACCTATATTTCTTCTTGATTTTCCATACGCCCTAGTTTAATCACTGGAAGGGGCTTTCCCCAAGAAATTACATCACCGTTCTGAAGTTGGATCAAGCCTCTGGGCATATCTACCATTCGCTAACCTCACAAGTTACTTTGCCTTGATTCAGAGCTTAAATCTCTTCGAGTTAGGAAGGTGTTCCCTTCAGACTAGTAGTCTAGGAAACTCTGAACTTGTGCCTATTCCCTTAACCAAAAACCCCACTAAGAGCGGGGATTATAGTCCATGAGTTATATGAATATCCACGTGACCCGGGTCTAGGAAACTTGGAGCTTGAGGCTACGAGATGTCAAATTGCACAATAGTCAAGTTGAACCTCACAATTGCTATGAACAGTTGATATATGAATGAAGATTGAGGGTGGAAAATCACTACAGAGCACGAAGGTGAAAATAGTGGACGTGCTTGTTCACAGCCCACAATTCACCCTTGCCATTGATCTCGACAGGATGGAAGATCAACGATCCTTGTAGGACTAGAATTGAGCGAGCACTTTCTAGATTGCGGAGGTCAAACTCTCTGGTAAAGAGTACGCATGTTGGGGCCTCACAATTTCTGTGAACCATCAATCGTTGTTGACCTTCGATCTAAGTTTGGCATGATCCTTGAAACTCAAGGAGTGTGTGGGATGGAGAAATCTTCAAGGAGATCAAGCTCATAAGAGATAGCATTTGCAGGAGTGCAGATGAAATCCAGGAGATGGACCCATAGGAGGAGAAAAGGTCGAATCCTTCGAGCGCTTAGAAAATATTCTAAGTCGGAGTAAGTCAGAAGCTTAGGAGGAGGAGCGGTAGTGGCCATTGGATCACAACGCCAAGGATCGACAATCATCTAATTTAAGCAAGGTGCATGAACCTTAGCACTTACCACATGCAGGAGAAGGGAACTTACCAAAGTTCTAAAGTCTCGAAGTAATTTGAGGCCGCCCATCGCCAGGAGGTGAATATGAACCACCAGATCCATAGGGATACATAGCGACGGATCACGAACTCTAGAGGAATATGTTCGAGGGTTTTCAATTGAAATTTGAGATTCTGGAACCCTGAAGACCCGAAGCGAATCTGAACCTTTAGATCCAGAGGGACACATGGTGATAGATCATGGACTCTGGGGAAATCTGTGCGAGAGTTTTTAGTTGAGATCCGAGACTTCTGAAGTTCGAAGAGACGGAGAGCCAAAGTAAATCTCAGTTGTCAGATCACCCAAAGTAGGATCCTAACCGTTGATCGCCAACAAATACGTGTCAACATATCAACATCTTTGGGAAATCTATTCAAGAGTTTTCAGTTGAGATTTGAGAGTCCCAAAGTGTGAATAGCCAGAGAGTCGAAGAAAATCTCAATTGTTAGATCGTTCGAAGTAGATATCAATCATCAGATCATCCGAAGTAGATCTCCAGTGTCGGATCGTCCGAAGTGAATCTGGACCGTTTGATCCAGAAGGGACGTGGCGTGAATCTGTTGACTCCGGGTAAAGTCCTGAAGTAATTCATAGCCGTTAGATTAATAAGAGACATGGCGCGAATCTTTGGACTCAAGATAAAGTCCAGAAGTTATTCATAGCCATCATATTAAGAAGGGACGTGGTGTGAATCTGTGGACTTCGGATAAAGTCCCAAAGTAATTCATAGACGTTAGATTAAGAAGGGACGTGGCATGAATCTGTGGATTCTGGATAAAGTCCCGAAGTAATTCATAGCCTTCAGATTAAGAAGGGATGTGGCATGAATCTGTGGACTCCAGGTAAAGTATTGAAGTAATTCATAGTCGTCATATCTAGAGGAGACGTGGTGTAAATTTGTGAACTCCGGGTAAATACCCAAAGCAATCCTTGATCGTCAGATCCAGAGGACATGTGGCACAAATCTGTGGAATCTGGGTAAAGACTTGAAGTAATCCTTGATCGTCAGATCAAGTGGACACATGTCAGTGGATTATAGCCTTCGGATAAAATCCATTGGGAAAAAGGGTGAAGTTTGAGATTTGAGATCTCAAAAGTCCAGAGACCCGAAGTAGATCTCGACCATTGATCTTGAAGAGGGCCACAGGACCGTTGATCTAGTTGAAATCTCAAACAACCGAAGTAGAAGCAAGACCATTGATTTAGGAGGACAGGTGTCTGTAGATCATCAACTCCGGAAGATTGATGTATGGAGGAGAGAAGGGTTTGATATTTCAAAAGTTTGAAGTCCATAATCATAAAGGAGATCACATTTGTTGATTTAGGAGGGGTGGATTTGGTTCATGGATTTGAAAAGGGTAGTTCTGAACTGTCAGTTCAGATATTACCGTCAATATCGGGAGATCAACGGTCCCATAGAATTGTGGGGATTCGAGGTGCACAAACTTTAAAAAGTTGAGGGTGGGCCGCAATCCAAACCCCAACTTTGGAGAAAGGATACGTGGAGGCTCAAGGAGAATTGCGGGCCGAAAAGTAGTTTGGTTTGAAACCTCCTTTGGCTGCACCCACAATTGTGTGTTTGTGTGAGGTCATCACCCAAGGTCACATCCAAGGAGGGGCCAAGAGAAAAGGTTCTAATGCCAACTCCGAGACTTCGCTGAAGCGCGAATGAGAAGGTCGCGGGTATCATAAGACCTGCACCTGAAGCCGGAAGGGCCTGTGTTTGATTAAGAGGTGAGACTATCAAGGTCTCTAAGTCTTGTTTGACTTAGAGAATTAGAGAACCTTGATCAGAGGGTCGGGATGAGTCCCGATCTTCCCAAATTAGGAATCATTGAGGGAAAGGATCTATTCCTATAAGGAGGACAATTTTTATTTTTTTTTATTTTCGCCCCATCGTGGGTGTGTTACAAATTGGTATCACACAATGGTTACAACACTTGGCCTACTTGGGTTCATGGACGAGTCGCTTAAAAAATCTATTTGGATTACTTTTAAAAGAGTGACACTCTACGTTACCTCTTTCTTAAAAAGTTTGGTTAAAAATGTTATTAAAGAAAAGAATGAAAATTTCTACTGTGTGTGTGCATTTAAGAAATTGAACCGTGTATTTTTCATGAACTAATCAACTGTTAGCTAAAAATAAGTTTTTTTGTTCAACACTTGAGCAGTCTGTAAATCACGGGAAAACTTCAAGACTAAAGTATGGTGACGTGTCATGAAGTGGGGGATGGCTCCCACAATAGAGATGAAGAATATGACAAAAGGAGGGTGGTGGAAATCCCTCCAGATCTGGCTAAAAATGTAAGGATCCTCAGGGCCAAATTACAGATTTGCAAGGATGACAATGAGAAATTGATAAAGGAGAAAAAAAAACAAACAGAAATTAACACAGTCTTGCTTCATATCTTGTCCGACATACAGAGGAAACTACAACATGAACCCGCAACCAGTCATGTGGACCGACGACATAAGAAGAGAAGTCAAAGTCCACCCGAGATCAGAAAACATAACTCCATAAGTGACCACACTAGGAGAAGCGCCTCGAAGAAGGCCCAATCTGGAGGCAGGGGACACTCATTGGTAGAGTTCTCTAGAAAGGAAGCTGGAAAATCCAAAGGATATTCTAGTAGCAGAGAAAGCTCACATTCTCAAAGGAAAGGAAAGAAGTAGAAGCATTCTAAAAATCATGATCTTGAAGAATTCAAGAAAGCCAAACCACCCTCTTTCAATGGAGAGATTAGGAAGGGAGGGGAGGCTGAATTTTGGCTGCTTGGTTTAAAGAAGTACTTCAGAGTCCATGACTACTCTGAAAACTTGAAGGCTCAAATAACCATCTTTAACCTGAATGGAAAGGATTCCATTTGGTGGGAAGACCTTAGGAATGTGAAATGATTCTGTGAGAAGTAATTGTCATGGAAACAGTTTGAGAAATACTTCGGGAAGCAATATCTGTCAGAGAAATACATGGATGGGAAGACTAAGGAATTCTATGAACTTAAGCTGGGGCAGCTCACCATAGATGAATTTGTCAATAATTTCCTTGAACTACTGAGGTATGTACCCTACATAAAATATGAAAAAGTAAAAATGCAGTGGTTCATTAGTGGGTTACCTCAGAACTACTGGGACAGGATTGAGTTTGACGAGCCAAAGACCTTAGAAGAAACTATCTAGAAGGCGAGGTATATTTATGAACAGTTTGGGAGTAAGACAAGACCTCGTGAGGACTGGAAGAAGAGGAGTAATTCGGGATTCCGAAGAAGGGGTTTAAATCCTCAAGATTTAATAACTATGGAAAACATTCTAGAAGGATCCTCCCTACTAGAAGTGTATATCAGCAAAATTTCCCCTCTCAAAGTGGATACAAACCTTTTAAGACAGTCCTAGAAAAGACTGATAACCTAAAGAAGCAACCCTTAAAATGTTGTGGTTGTGGAGAAGATCATCGATTGAGGAACTTCCCACATAGAAAACATAACAGTAAGAGAGTCTACAACATCCAAGAAGATACCACCATCAATGATATGGCTAGGAGCATGCCACAAATCTATGCAACCTTGGACAATAATCAATCCAACCACCAAGCTTTAGTAGTGGAACTGGAAGGTATGATCACCAACCATATAGTTTCTATTTTAATTGACCCAAGTTCTAATTTGAGTTATGTGGCCCCTCAGACTATTGATAAGTGTAAAATGTACCCAATTAGACATGTTAAACTGTGGTTGGTGTGATTATCCATTGGGACCAAAAGAAAGGTGGCAGAGGTCATACCAGCCTGTCAATTCATCACGGGTGGATTACCCACCCGAGCGACCCTTAACATACTTCCCCTGGGATCTTATAAATTGTTGATTGGTATGGATTAGTTGGATTCTTATAAAACTAAATTGGACTGTTATCATAAAACTTTAGAATGTGTAAATGAACAAGGAAGAAAAACAACCCTCCAAGGGATTCAGAACACTGTTTCAGTGAGACAAATATCATCCCTTCAATTGAAAAAGTATTGCAGAAAGGGGTGTTCCTTATATGCCATACAGGTATTGGAATCTGTTGAGAATGACAAACCAAAACTAGGGGAGCATCCCATATTAAGAGAATACAAGGACGTGTTCCCAGAAGAGGTATCAGGTCTACCTCCAAGAAGGATATCAACTTCTCGATAGAACTTACACCAGGAGTGGTACCAACATCTAGAATGCCATATAGAATGAGCACACCAGAGTTGGTTGAGCTCAATATACAACTAAAGGAGATGATGGACAAAGGATACGTCCGACCTAGTGTATCTCCATGGGGAGCACCCGTCTTGTTTGTGAAAAAGAAATATTGCACACACCGAATGTGCATAGATTACAGACAACTCAATAAGACAACCATAAAGAACAAGTACCACTTACCAAGAATCGATGACATGTTCAAGCAATTGGGAGGTGCTTCCATCTTCTCAAAGATCGACTTAAGGTTTGGATACCACCAAGTTTGGATTAAGGATGAAGACATCCAAAAAACAACCTTCAGGACAAGGTATGGTCACTATGAATTCGTGGTGGTGCCATTTGGGTTAACCAATGCCCCCACCACTTTTATGTGCTTGATGAATAATGTACTCCGCAAATTCCTGGACAAATTTGTATTGGTTTTCATTGATGATATCCTAATATACTCCAAGAATAGGGAGGAGCATGAAGAACATATTAGACTCATACTTCAATTACTAAGAGAGCATCAACTCTACACTAAGTTTAGAAAGTGTGATTTCTTTCAAAAGCAAGTCAATTACTTAGGCCATGTCATATCTAAGGAAGGGGTGGTAGTAGACCTCGGCAATATTAGATCTATTATGGAATGTCCTACCTCAAAGGATGTATCCTATATTACTTCCTTCATGGGCTTCGCAGGATACTATAGAAGGTTCATAAAAGGGTTTTCTAAGATTGGCTGTCCAATCACTGCCCTTCATAAAAAGGGGATTAAATTCATTTTGACATTAAAATGTGAAGAAAGATTTCAGGAACTGAAATACCTCCTGACCCATGTACCCGTGCTAAAGATTGAAGACCTAGATAATGATTTCCTTGTGTGTATAGATGGCTACAAGGAAAGACTCATAGGAGTCCTTATGCAAGAGGGACATGTAATTTTCTATGCGTCCAGGAAATTAAATGAGCATGAGATCAATTATGTGACCCATGACCTAGAGTTGGCTTCCATAGTACATGCTTTAAAAATGTGGAGGCACTACCTCTTGGGTAGGAAATTTGTGCTTATGACAGACCACTATGTATTGAGACACCTTTTTGATCAACCAAAACTCAATGACAGGAAAGCTATGTGGATGGCTTTCCTTAGTGAGTTTGATCTTGAAATCAAGCACATCAAAGGAAAGAAAAATAGGGTGGCCGATGCCCTTAGAAAAAGTATAAAAGAAATTCATCTGGAAGTGGTAAGCACCTGTGAAATGGATGTCAGGGAAAGAGTCATGAATGCACAAGAAACAAATGTATTCTTCAAGACTGTGACCTCATACTTAAGGCAAGAGCCTACAGGGATAAAATATGAAGGCTACTAGATGCTTGAAGAAGGACTCCTGACTTACAAAAACATATTGTATGTTCCAAATTATGATGACTTGAAGAGGTTCATAATGGATGTACTACATAAGAGACCATATACCAGTCACCCAGGATATCAAAAAATGATCACGACCACTGGGAAACAATTCTATTGGCCTGGATTAAAGAAAGACATAGATAAGTATTTAGCTAAGTGCCTAGAATGCCAACAAGTTAAAGTAGAACACCGACATCTAGCAATATTGTTATAGCCCCTACTGATCCTAGAATGGAAATGGAAAACCATCTTCATGGAATTCATCATAAGATTACCAAAGTCGACCAAGAAAAATGATACCATCATGGTTGTGGTGTAAAAAATGAGTAAGTCTTCTCATTTCGTTCCTGTCAAATGAACTTGCAAGGCCATAGATATTGCCAACATATTCATGAATGAGATATTAGACTTCATGGCATGCCCAAGGAAATTGTATCTGACCGATATATCAAATTCACTTCAAGATTCTGGAAATCCCTAATGGCCGGTTTTGATACAAAATTGTTGTTCAGCATGGCTTATCACCCTCAAAATGATGGACAAACAGAAAGAGTGAACCAAATAGTAGAAGAAATTCTAAGGATGCATGTAATGCATTAGCCTAAGAAATGGAAAGACTACCTACCATTGGCARCATTTGCCTACAACAACGATTATCAATAATCCTTGAAGATGAGCCCTTTTGAAACCCTCTATGGTAGACCATGCAAGATTCCAATCAGATGGAGTAACCCAGTGTAAAAAATGACAATCGGACCTGACATACTGAAAGAAATGGAACAGAAAGTGGTTCAKATAAGAAAAAATATGAAGATTGCTCAGGATACACAGAAAAGTTACACCAACAGAAAGAGAACTCCCAGAGAGTTCAAGACCGGAGACCATGTCTATCTCATAGTTAGACCCGGGAATAGTTTCCTGAGAATGGGAGCTTGTGCCAAATTGGCTCCTTGATATTGTGGACTCTTTGAAGTCTTATATAGAGTGGGACCTGTAGCCTATAGGCTAGCACTTTTTGCCACTATAAAGGTACATAATTTTTTTCATGTTTCATTATTGAAGAAATATGTACATGATGTTAATCATATAATTGACTGGTCTATGATCTAGGTGGAGCCGGAGGGAGAATTATTACTAGAGCCCCAATGCATATTAGACAGGAAGGAAACCTCACTCAAGAACCAAACCATTGCATGGGTCAAGGTGCAGTGGAAACACTTTGGCCCAGACGAGGCTACGCGGGAAATGGAAGATGCCATGAGACAAGCATATCCGATTTTGTTTACTCCTATACATACATGTCATGTTGACAGATAGAACATCGAGGACGATGTTCCTTTAAGGGGGAGGGAATTGTAACACCCTGTTTCCCCTAGTTTGTAAATATAACTATATTGGCCAAGGAACTATGGAAAACCTAAAAGTGTGAATTTTTGATTCAATGGACCTTTGTACAAAAGGTCGATGAATGTAAATTTGGTTATTTTAATAGAAAATAGTTATGTGTTGCATGACTGCTAAAAGAGGGGACATGATAAGAGAAAACCATGAATTCTATGAAAGGTGGTGGAGGGGACCTGGAATGGTTGCGTTAACCTCCACTGAACCAGTACCATGCTGGAATTAATTGCTTAGATCAGAACAACCCTCTGACCCAAGAATGAATTATAGTTGGGATGGTAGGTGGGAATACCTCCTCAAGAGTTAATTAGGGGATCGGGAAGACCGCCCATCCGTAAGGCTTCCAGACCTGACCAGAGACTGGGAATTCGAGCCACACGCAACCTTGCTAAGGAAGGCAAGAAAGGAAGTGTGGTGGGTAGAGGAAGACTTGCAGGAAAAATGCAGAGACGAGAGAGGAAACTATTAGGTCCGAGGAAGGACTAAAAGAGGAACAGTGAGTTATGATCACAGAAAATAGATATTGAACCAGGAGAAGGAGAGTAACCTTCACCCTTATCTATTTCTTTATTGGGATAAGGAGAGTAACCTTCGTCCCTAAGTTTCATTAAGCTGGAAGTATGATATTGAATCTCAAAGCATCGTGGCTTAAGCTCGGGGGTGGCCAGTGATAAATCCATTAGGAGTGACTGAGCCTATGTTTGGGTGGAAATGAGCACCCCATTCAACAATCGCATCACGCTCTATGGTTCTAATAAGTGATTTCTTACCTTATGCTTTGAATTATAAATAATGGATGCATGCAAGTATTTACATGTCTATAAAGGGTTCTTTCTCTGTATTAAAATGATTAAGTTATGAGTATGCGTTCGTTCCCTTGAGAACCTATATTTCTGCTTGATTTTCCATATGCCCTAGTTTAATCACTCGAAGGCACTTTCCCCAGGAAATTACATTACCGTTCTGGAGTTGGAGCAAGCCTCTAGGCATATCTACCATTTGGAAACCTCACAAGTTACTTTGCCTTAATTCAGAGATTAAAGCTCTGTGAGTTGGGAAGGTGTTCCCTTCATACCAGTAGTTTAGGAGACTCTGAACTTGCGCCTATTTCATTAACCAAAAACCTGACTAAGAGTGAGGAATATAGCCCAAGATTCATATGAAGATCCATGTGACCTGAGTCTAGGAACCTTAGAGCTCGACGCTCCAAGATATCAAATTTCACAATAGTCAGGTTGAACCCCACAATTGCTATGAATTGTCGATCTATGAACAAAGATCGAGGGTGGGGAATCACTATGGAGAATGAAGGTGAAAATAGTGGACACACTAGTTCGCAGTCTGAAATTCACCCTTTTCATTGATATCAATGAGCTGGAAGATCAACGATCCCAGTTAGACTAGAATCGAGCGAGAAATTTCCAGATTGCGGAGGTCGAACTCTCTTGTAAAGAGTATGCATGTTGGGGCCCCACAATTTTTGTGAACCATCGATCTCCGTTGATCTTCGATCTGAGTTTGACGCGATCCCTAAAACCCAAGGAGTGCATGGGATGGATAAATATTCAAGGATATCAAGCTCAAAAGAGATAGCGTATTCAGGAGTGCAGATGAAATCCAGGAGACGTGCCTGTAGGAGGAGCAAAGGTCAAATCCTTCGAGGCGCACTTAGAAAATATTCTAAGTCAGAGTAATTCTGAAGCTCATGAGGAGGAGAGATAGTGACCGTTGGATCACAAATCCAAGGATAGACAACCTTCTGATATAAGCAAGGTGCACGAACCTTAACACTTGGCACATGCAGTAGAAGGGAACTTACCAAAGTTTCGAAGTCTTGAAGTAATTTGAGGCCGTCCATCACCACGAGGTGAATCTGGACCACCACATCCACAGCGATATGGGATGATGAATCGCGGACTCCAGAGGAATATGTTCGAGGGTTTTCAGTTGAAAGTTGAGATTCCTGAACCCTGAAGACTTGAAGTGAATCTGAACCTTCAGATCCAGAGGGACTCGTGGCGATAGATAGTGGACTTCGGGGAAATCTGTGCAAGAGTTTTCAGTTGAGATTTGAGACTTCTGAAGTCCAGAGAGTCAGAGAGACAAAGTAAATCTCAGTCATCAGATCACCCATAGTAGGATCTTGACCATTGATCGCCAGGAAATATGTTTCAACATATCAACAGCTTTGGGAAATCTATTCGAGAGTTTTCAGTTGAGATTTGAGACTCCTGAAGCATGAAGAGTGGGAGAGATGAAGAAAATCTCAATCATTAGATCATTCGAAGTAGATCTCAGTCGTTAGATCGTCCGAAGTAGATCTCCAGCATCAGATCGTCCAAAGTGAATCTAGACCGTCTTATCTAGAAGGAACGTGTTGTGAATATGTGGACTCCGGATAAAGTCCCGAAGTAATTCATAGTCATCAGATTAAGAAGGGATGTGGATTTTATCTGTGGACTTCGGATAAAGTCCCAAAGTAATTCATAGTCGTCATATTAAGAAGGGACATGGCATGAATGTGTGTAATCTGGATAAAGTCCCAAAGTAATTCACAACCGTCAGTTTAAGAAGGGACCTGGCATGAATCTGTGGACTTTAGATAAAGTCCCTAAGTAATTCATAGCTATCAGATTAAGAAGGGACGTGGCATGAATCTGTGGACTCTGAATAAAGTTACGAAGTAATTCATAGTCATCAGATCTAGAGGAGACATGGTGTAAATCTGTGAACTCGAGGTAAAGACCCGAATCAATTCTCAATCTTCAGATCCAGAGGACAAGTGGCACAAATCTTTGGACTCTGGATAAAGAACCGAAGTAATCTTTTATCATCAGATCAAGTGGACATGCATAAGTGGATTATAGCCTTTGGATAAAAGCCATTGGGAAAAAGGGTGAATTTTGAGATTTGAGATCTCAGAAGTCTGTAGACCTGAAGGAGATCTTGACCGTTGATTGAGAAGAGGGCCACAGGACCATTGATCTAGTTGAAAGGTAAAACACCCAAAGTAGAAGTAGGGTCATTGATTTAGGAGGACAGGTGTCTGTAGATCGTCAAATCTAGAATATTGATGTACAGAGGAAAGCATGGTTTAAGATTTGAAAAGTCCGAAGTCCAGAATCATGAAGGAGATCACATCCATTGATTTAGGAGGGGTATATCTAGTCCGTGGATTTGAAAAGGGTATATCTGAACCATCAGTTTAGACAATACTATCAATATTGGGAGATCGACGGTCCCGTAGCATTGCAAGGTTTGGTGGTGCATGAACTTTAAAAAGTTGAGGGCGAGCTGCAATCCAAACCCCAGTTTTGGAGAAAGGGCACATGGAGGCTCGAGGAGAATTGTGGGCCGAAAAGTAGTTTGGTTTC
Organism: Picea mariana; assembly: GCA_032191745.1. Lineage (NCBI taxonomy): Eukaryota > Viridiplantae > Streptophyta > Pinopsida > Pinales > Pinaceae > Picea > Picea mariana. The sequence goes on along the minus strand of JASDQU010737683.1, from coordinate 74,104 downwards.
AAACCACCTGTGGCTGCGCCCGCAATTGTGTGTTTGCGTGAAGTCATCTCCCAAGGTCACATCCAAGGAGGGGTCAAGAGAAAAATGGCTAATGCCAACTCTGAGACTTCACTGAATCATGAAGGAGAAGGTCGTGGGTATCATAAGACCTGCACCTGAAGCCGAAAGGGCGTGTGTTTGATTAAGAGGTAAGACTATCAAAGTCTCTAAGTCTTGTTTGACTTATATAATCAAAGAACCTTGACTGGAGGGTTGGGATGATTCCCAAACTTTCCAAATTAGGAATCGTAGAGGGAAAGGATCTGTTCTTGTAAGGAGGACATTTTTTTTTTCTCCCCATCATGGGTGTGTTACACCTATTCTCTCTCCCACCAATCTCACTCACTCTCTCTTACTCTCTCCCCTTCTTTTCCTCTCTCTCTTTCTCTCTTCCCTCTCCAATAATATTTCCCTCTCTCTCTCTCTCACTCCATCTATTTTCTCCCTCTTCCCTCTCCCTCCTCCCATATCTCTCCCACTCCCCCCCTCTACCTTCCTCCCTCTATATTCCCCTTTCTCTCTCCTATCTCTCACTCTCACTCACTCTCTCTACCCATCTCTCCCCCTCTATCGCTCTCTCCCTCTCTACCCCAATATTCCCCCCTATCTCTCTCTCTCCCTCTCTTCCCCCCTCACTCTATCTCCCTCTCACTCTCCACCTATCTATATCCCCTCTCACTCTCCCTCCCACCACTCTCACTCACTCACTCACTCTTTCTCACTCTCCCCCCTTCTCTCCATCCCCCTTTGTCTCCCTTCTCCTCCACTATTTCCCTCTCTCTCTCTCCCTCCATCTATTTCTCTCCCTATTCCCTCTCTCACTCCCTCATATCTCTCCCCCCTCTCCCTTCCTCCCTATATACTCCCCTTTCTCTCTCCCACTTGTTTCTCTCTCTCCTTTATCTCAAACTCACTCTCATTCACTATGTGCTCCATATTCCTCTGATGTTGTTGGATTACTGAGAGGGGGGGTGAATAAGTAATAGAACAATTTAATCATTTTTAACCATAAAATGCAAATGTTATATTAATGTAGCATTATCATCCAATAGTTTCAGAGTAAATAAATAATGAACAAATGAGAAATTATACACATACACAGTACACCAGTGTTTTACGTGGAAACCCAAAGCGGGAGAAAACCACAAAATGTTTTTTCGTATATGTCTTTAAGAATTACATTCATTGGAAGCACCAAATCCCTTTGTTTTCCAGCTGCAACTGGTAGGAGGCTCCAACCCCCTATTTTCTCAGGCTACAACCTGAAGGAAGTTCCAACTCCCCAATTCTTTGGCTACAACCAGAAGGAGGCTACAACCCCCTATGTTCTTCAACTACAACCAGAAGGTGGCTACAACCACTTGTCCTTGCCCTGTCCAATTGCCATGAAATATAAATAGAATGATGGAACCACTATCACACTATCACTATGAAATACACTGCTATAAACATGTACCAATCAACATGCACCAAACAACCTGTAACAACCTGTACCAATAACATGTGCGAACATGTATCATACATCAACTTGTACCATAAAATAGTGCATCAACCATGCACGAAACCTGTACAAATAACTTCAACCAAAATCCCTTATCAATTTCAACATCCAAATATTATTTGTAACTCTGTAACAGACCTGATGTATATGATGACATACATGCAAAAATTCCTTAAATTTAACAACAAGAGACTAGCATTTTCATCAAACTTTACTTTAGTCTCACATGACTAATTTTGGATTAGTCAACAACCCTAACTTGAAATAATCATAAATATATACCTGTAATGAATAAAGATATGAAAATAGTATACAATGTTCTTCATTGTCTTATTTGCAATTCCTCTAGGTTTCACTGCTTGGAACCTCTGAGAAAAGGAGTTATAACAAAAATGACATACCTTGTTGAATTCAGGTTTATTCTAGAGAGAGAACTTATAGAGCGTGTCATGCATGGAATATTTATTGTCTGGATTTGAAAACAGTACAAATAATACTAGAGACTGTACTCTAACCAATAAATTTGTTCTTACTGAATTTGGATCTGTTATGAAGAATTATGAYGTTTTTAATTGAAACACATGTTTTAGAATAGTTTCAGTACTAGCCATAAACCCTATTTTCCACGACATGTAACTCCAAAAATACAACAACTCACAAGATGARATATTTATCACAATTACTTGGATATGTTTTCTCAACGATCTCCAGATTTCATTGTCTGAATCATTTTGGAAAAAAAGTTATGGTGAAAATGGTGAGATGACCTGTAAATAACATACCTTAGAAAGCATCATCAAAAGACTTTATYCTCCCTTGAATTTTGACCTTGTTTACTTCACCTTCCTTCTGAAATTCGCCTTAGATATCCTTTGGTTACCTCAGTAACTTGTAGATATTCAATATGCTCAAGTGTGATTAAATGAGAGACCCTTGCCTCTTATTTATACTTTCATGTATCTTCCTCAAGGGGTTACCTTCTAACCATCTTAACCCACTTTCCTTATTTTAGGGTTAACCCACTTCTAACCACTTGTCTACTTAACTTAACCACTTTCCATAATTAGTAAGTTCTCCACTAACTTTATTATTTAAATAATTTATTTTTCATCCACTTTGACTTATAGTACACTCATCACTTGACTTTATTATTTAAATAATTTCTTCTTTGCAACCACTTTGACTACTTTGCCCTTTTGGGGCTTCTAGATGACTCATGAGGGTTTTCCAATTTCACATGGCCATAAATCTCTAACCGTGAGGAGTTATGTGATGTTCCACATACCACCAGAAATGGCATGACATGTATTATCCATATAGAATAGTATTACATTCAAATATATCAAAACTCATACCATTATCCATCAAACAAACTTGGGTCCATTACCCATACCTTTGTGCTACCAGAACCTGCTACCCGTCTTTCTTCAAGGGTTGACATCAATGAAAACCAACCCAATTAATCAACAATCTCCCCCTTTGGAATTGATGGAAAAAATCTGATGCAATATTGAATTCATATCACTCATGCTCCCCCTGTGACCATCACTCCCCCTGGAACCATGCCTCTGTGCTCTTTCTTCAAGCATTTACCTTTGCATATGATAAATCTCTCCCCCTTTGTCATCAATGGAAAATGTATCGTTCCATCTGGGGATGCTACCCCTGACTGAACTCTTCTTGAAACTAATCTCCCAACCTGAACTCTCCTCTTTATGGTGCTTCCTTGTGTAAATCTAAAACATATAAGATACACATTCAAAATAATTCATTTTGGAGTAGAAATTACTCTGAGTCTCTGATGAAGATACTCAAAGGATTCTCTTGGAAGCAGTTTTGTAAATATGTCTGCCACTTGTTCTTTTGTACCTAGATATTCAACTCTGATGTTCTTCTCTGCAACCTTTTCCCGTAGAAAGTAATACTTGATTGGAATGTGCTTCATCTTGGAGTGCATCACCAGGTTCTTTGAGATACTGATGATGCTTGTATTATCACAATAGATTGGAACTGGATCATCATACTCAACCTGTATATCTGTCAAATTTTGTTTCATCCATAGAACCTCTGTACAACATCATACTGCTACAATATAATCTGCTTCAACTATAGATAAAGATACTGATGATTGTTTCTTGCTTATCCAAGATATTAATCACTCACCCAAGTAGAACGTTTCTCCACTGGTGCTTCATTGGTCATCAATGCAACCTACCTAATTTGCATCTATGTAGGCAATAAGTGATAGATATATTTTTTTTTTGGATACCATAATCCAAACTCTTCTGTTCCTTTGAGATATCTGAAAATCCTCTTCATTCTAAGACATGTGATTCCTTTGGTGCTTCTTGAAATCATGCCACCTGTCCAACTTCCTGCATTACATATTATTTGGATGTTGTCACATATAGTAAGCTACCAATCATCGATATGTATTACCTCTAGTCTATAGACTTTGAATCATCATCTTTGCTCAACTTGCAACTGGTTTTCATAGGAGTGGTAACTGGTTTGCAATCTTCCATTCTGAACCTCTTTAGAATTTCTCTAATATACTTAGTTTGAGAAATAAAAATTCCTTGGTTACTTTGATGTATCTAAAGACCTAGAAAGAAGAATAGTTCTCCAAATAATGAAATTTCAAATTCATTCTGCATATCATCAACATAAACTTTGATGTTCAACCTCAGATTGTAACATTTGTATTCTTTACTTGTACTTGATTAACCAACAAGTACTCATTTGTCCACATGAGATTCAAACTTTCTCATTTTCCCATCTTCTCTTTTGATGTATCATTTGCTTCTAAATACTCTGAAGTGATTCACATTTGCTGGTCTTCCTTTCCATAACTCGTAGTGATTTTCGTTATTGTTGTTTCTAAGAATTAATCTATTTTGAATGTGAATTGATGTATGCACTGCATGTGTCCACAAAATATCTATCAATCTGGAATCCATTAGAATTGTTCGAGCCATTTTCTGTACTGTCATGTTCTTTCTTTCAACAACTCCATTCTATTGAGGTGTCCTAGCAATGAAGATTTTCCTTTTCATTCCATTCTTGCTGTAGAAGTCCATAAATTCATTTGAAGTGAACTCTCCTCCATTATCATATCTCAAACATTTGATTTTTGAGTTCGTTTCATTTTCAACCATTTCCTTGTAGACCTTGAATTTTTCAAAATCTTCTGACTTGTCACTGAGAAAAAAAACTGCAGTCATTATTGTATAATCATCAACTAATAACATAAAGTATTTATCACCTTTTAAACCCTTTCTTGTATTTGGTCCAACTAGACCAATATGCACAGTTTCCAGTGGTATTGTTGTTGAATATTCCTTTGATTTGAACCTGGTCTTTGTTTGATTTCCTTGTTGACAGTGCTTGCATAAAGTGTTGGTTGGTTTCATGATTTGGGGAATTTCTCTAACTGCTTCCTTTCTACTGACTTTGACAAGGTTATGAAATTTTATGTGACCCATTCTTCTGTGCCATAGCCACCCTTCATCTTCCTTTCCTAGAAAACACTTTTCATTTCCAATTTCACTTAATACATATATGTTGCTTGAAGTTCTTTTAGTTGTTGCAATCAATTTTCTTGCACCTTCTTTTCTTATCTCGCACTTCTGTGAATCGAAAGTAATTTTATGACCTTGGTCACACATTTGAATTACACTTAGAATATTATGCTTCATATCTTCTACTAGAAAATTTTCTTCCTTGGTGTTCTTGTTTCCAATTCTGATTGTGTATTTTCTAATGATATTAGCTTAATCATCATTTCTAAAAGAGACTGATCCATCTCTTTCCTTTCTTAATGTAATAAAATTGTCTTTATCACCTTTCATGTGTTTTGAACAACCACTATCAACATACCAAACATGTTTCTTATGCTTAGCTTGTAGAGCGAGTGTGCATTCTTCATTG